>BQNB010053091.1:0-40191 GCA_026074375.1 Tanacetum coccineum
CCCGAACTCTGAGTTGGTGATGACCAGATCTCAAGTCGATCTTAGACTAGACTCTTGACCCATGCAACTGATCAAACAAGTCGTCGATTCTTAGAAGTGGATATCGGTTCTTCACAGTAAGTTTGTTTAGTTTACGGTAGTCGATACACATCCGAAAAGATCCATCTTTCTTTTTGACAAACTAGACCGAAGCTCCCCAGGGTGAGGAACTTGGTCTTATAAATCCCTTGTTAGAAAGTTCTTGTAGTTGGACAGACAATTCTTGCATTTCTGACGGTGCTAATCTATACGGGGCTCGTGCTATAGGTGCAGCACTAGGGACTAAGTCAATTTGGAATTCAACTTGTCGCGTCGGTGGTAATACAGGCAAGTCTTCTGGAAAGACTTCTGAAAAGTCCCGTACAGTCGACACTTCTTCAAGTCGCTTCTCCTTTGACTTGTCTTCGGTTTCCTTTTCCGTAACTTATGCCAGGAAAATTAGGCAACCCTTCTTAATATATTTATGAGTTTTAGTGCACAATATAATGCTCAACTTTGACTTCTTTCCTTCGCCACTTCTATCACCTTGGACTATCAAGATATCATCTCCATAGGGAATACGTACAATCTTTTCATCACAAACGATCACCGCATGATGATTCACTAACCAATCCATACCGATGATGATGTTGAAACTACCAAGTTCTACGGGCATTAGGTCAACATTGAATGGGTGACCTAACAAGCCTAATGTATAGCCTCTAAGCACAGTATTGGTTTTAGCAATTCTCCCGTCAGCTAATTTGACATCATAGCTAACGTCTAGTGTAGAGGGGATGACATCAAGTAAAGCACTGAAGGTAGACGACACAAAACTCCTATCGACACCCAAATCAAATAACATAGAAGCATAACAATTGTTGAGAAGAAACTTACCTGAGACAATGTTGGAATCCGGGTTAGCATCCCCTCCTCCTAGTACATATGCTTTACCTCTTTCTTCATTTGTCTTGTTTCCTGTTTTGTTCCTATGGTTCTGATTTTTTAGCTTTGGGCAGTCACTTTTAAAGTGTCCCTTTCCCACACTCATAACAAGTACCAACCTTCTGATTCGGCTTTGGGGCTCCTCGAGTAGTTGTAGCAGTTGCGGCTTTACAATCCCTTGCCATGTGTCTAACTTTCTTACAGTTACTAGATCTCATAGTACAATGTCCCTCATGATGTAGCTTACACTTGTTGTAGTAAGGCCAAGGCCCATCATATCTCCTTCTTTCATTGTTACCAGCTATGTAGGCTCTTGCCACATTCTGTCCACCAACATTTTGTCTCTTATAAGGGGGTAGTTATATACGGTTGTCCTTTTGGTTGTTATCAAACCTTCTTTTGTTCTCCATACTTCTAGCAGCATAGCCCTTCAATTTCTGATCCATTTTCTGATCCATCAATTATTGTTAAATTCCGGATAGATCTCTGGCCAGCTCATATGCGAGTGTTTACACTCCCGAAATCACATTTCCTGGATCTTATCCAAGAGACCTCCAATAAACCTCTGACTCGGTCCTCCATCCTAGGAACCATCTTGGTGCACAACATGGTTAACTCTTGAAATCTCTGGGTATAAGCAGACAAGTCATTACCCTTCACATTTAGATTCCACAGCTTGGTCTCTTTTTTCTGAATTTCATTTCTTGGGCAATACATCTCAGTCATTAGCTTTTGAAGTTCTCTCTATGACAAGGCAAATGCAGCATAGCTCAAGGTTCGTGTGACATTTCACCATAAGTTAGTTATTGCATAGTGTTTAACAGAGTGCAAGTAGCATACTTAACTTGGTACTTCTCTGGACTATTACTGATGTGAAATACTATCTCTATCTTCTCAAACCATCTTGTCAACCCGACAACTCCTTCAGTTCCTTTGAAGTTAAGTGGTTGACATTTTACAAAATCATGATAAGTACACTCACGAGCCACATGCATAGCACCTCTACCATTCCTATTAGGATTTCCATTCCCATTTCCTCCTCCATTTCCGTTTCCATTTCCCTTACCATTTCCGTCTCCATTTCCCCCACCATTTCCATCTCCATTTCCCCCACCATTTCTGTCTCTATTTCCCCCACCATTTCTGTTGTCACCATCATCTCCATTCTGGCTTTGACATTCAACAACAAGTCCAACATCATGATTTGCCTCATAAGCAACCAACGCCTCCATCACTCGTTAAGAAATAAGTTCTTCAATGGCTTCTGGGGTCATACCAAAGTGAGTGATATTCATGATCTAAACATAAGACATATCACACGTGATGTTTGATACGAGATATAGTTACTATAAACGGTAAATAGGATTTATAAGGTAAAGCTAAAAATACAATAAAACACGTTTTTCCAGAACGAATAAATAGCAATAAAAGACGAACGCACGAGAGAATCATAATAAGCTTTTCATATCATATAAAAGCATCATAGTCGGTTACAATCAACCCATAACGGGGTACTTGATTTACACTAATACTACCACTAATAACTAGCTCTATCACTAGTCTAACGTCCATACACAGCTCATGATAGTACTACTCTAGGGACAAAAACCTAAATGTCTCGCAGCAAATGCCACCAATCTCCTAAACCTCAACCTGACATAGTAACAAAGCTTAAGGATCTATCTGAGCTCATCCTCCATATAGCCATGGTCGCCGAAAATGTCGATCTCATACTCTTCCTCTTTAGGGGGTCTGAAGTCTCGTGTTGATCCTTTTCAAGGACGCAACGTGATCAATCAAACAAGCTCTCTCCAACCAGCAATCTAGCTCCTGCTCCAATCTCTCTGTCCTGGACTTAATCTCATCTAACCTTAGAAGATAAGGTATCTCAATAATGTGCTCATACATGCCTTACACACCCTCCTTAAGCTGTTTAAATGTCAACAGCGTAGCGGCACAAGCATACCAACTGGGATATCATCCTGGCAAGGTGTATCAGCTTCGTACTGCATGCCAGCCAATCTCTGCTACGCTGTAGCCGGTGATATATCACGGACTCGGCTAATGTCTCATCCTTATCCTCTCATCAACTACCGACCTATATACTTATACCAGCATCAACCCCAGCCTCAACATCCATATGTGTTGTAGCCTCCGCAGCCGCAGCATCTGCTTCGATATCTGCTAACACATCTGCATCGATATCCTCCTCTATACTATCCTCTGATGAATAAGAATCCCTAAACCTCTTGCGAGGTAGAAGGAGATCAACATGAGTAGGAGACAAGGCTATAGATGAAGGCATAGTAGTAGTAGGAGACATGCACCTCTTGTGAGATGGTCCTGCAGAATGAGGTAGTGAATGTGAACATCTATCTGAAGTAGTAGCCGGTGAGTCAGAAGGAGAACTCTCTGTAGTAGATGAGAAATGTGTGCTCGACACAGGTGACCATAGCCATAACCTAGGCCTCATGCCTAGGGGTAGTGATGGTGAAGAATGCCTAGATAAAGACTAATCTAATATAAAATGTCCTAAAGTATGATCTGCTAGAGAATGGTCGGATGATGAATGGTTTGATGATGAACCTGAAGTAAAGCAATTTAAAAGATATGATGTGTACCTCAATGCCAAGCGATGAGAAGGTAAGGGTCCAACCATCTTCCTTGCGGTTAAAGCTCTACATGGCCCACCGGGATGTGTGTGGTAAAGTTGACTGATGTGTTGTCGCGTAGGGTTTATTTTAGATAGTTTAAGTTTTAAATTTATATTTTGCCGAATTTACCTAAAACAACACTTTAACGGGCAGTGTACCTGATTAGATAAAGTTTCATGGTAAGTAAGGTGTCGATTACTAAGAGCGAGAATGAAATCTTTTATTCTATTAATATTTAGGTTAACTAAACTAAGTTAATTTAAATTATGTTAATTCTATTCTATGTTAAACCTATGCTAAACCTATGTTAATCCTATTTCTAACGTTAATCCTAGTCATTAGGAAAGGGAAATAAATTGTTGTTAAATAAAAATTTATAAAAGAAATAGATTATGTCCAAAACAAATAAGGCACAAGTTGCTAGATACTTTCCCGGCCGTTACCATGATTAAGACACATAAATATTTACACAAACGTCTTGATCATTAATAAAAACAACAACCTAAGTTGGCGTTCCCGTAATGGTCAACTTCTCATCTTAAGACTTAGGCGGTACTTCTTCCTAAGACCTAGACATGTAGAATTCTGTCACAATTAAATGCATCCGCATAAAGCATCCTTATTTGCTGATTATAATCTATCTTAGGGATTAAAGCAATGGTGATCTTGTTAAACCCTAGCTTATAGAGACTTTACCCACTTACTGCTTAATGGCAATTTATATACTAGTAGTCCATTGTCCGAGTCTTTACCAATTGATTAAGAACATACTCGTTGATCCTAAGGGTCACCTACCGGTCTAACTAAGCTCACAAATATAAAGGCAAAGATAGATCATTATTTGTGATCCTATTTGTCTAGATATATAAATCACTATATAAAGAGCCATTCCGGCATCTAGCTAATTTGGTCGGTATCACTAGATCCAGTTGAATGATAGGTCACATACAAAAGTAAGTAAACAAGTATAAATAGATAAACATAAACATGAAATCAATGATAAATTAAGCAGTCGATATAAAAGAACTAAACATTTAAATCTTCATAATCATAGCGAATACCCAAGGGTATTAGCCCTTAAACATCATAATCAATACAAGAGTAATAATCTAACCAAGACCACTAACCGAGTTAAACGAATGATACTAAAAATTGAACGATTACTAGAGTATATTAGATTACAAGGTTTTTCCTATGGAATTAATAGCTTTGCTTGACCTCTTCTACACTTCTTGTCTTCTGAAAATTAACTTTTGTGGTTAAGGTATCAAAAATATGATCAAGCACCCTGAAAACCCATTTTTAGGTTTTCTTTTTTATAATGTCTGGAATTTGATCGATACGGCATTTTGAGAGAGTTAGATGACGTATCGGGGTTTTCTTGGAGTAGGGACCACATTTGATATCTTCTAGAATCTTTATATACTATATCTTGAATATGGCGTATGGAAGTCTCTTAGATACGGCGTATTGGTCTTTATATCTTCGTGGTTTCTTGTGAAGTGCAGGCACAGATACGCCGAAAACTCTTGATGGATACGGCGTATATGATGTCAGAACAGTTTCTTGCAATTTTCTTCGTTAAAGCTCCATAATGTGTGCCTTTTAGCTAATCTTCACCAAGTACTCCATAATTACTACAATTCTTAAATATAAATGATTAAGTAACAATTTTTGCAATAATCATACAAAATATGTAATTTACATGGGATAAAACGATTGACTATAAAAAGCAACATTAATGAGACATCAATATACCCCCCACATTGGGAATCCTACTTGTCCTTAAGTAGCCTTTAGAAGTTTATAAAAATGTATCCCTAAGGATTTTTCCGTTAAGCATTTATTCATTCAATTACAAGCACACAACTAAACACCTCACGAAATAGGAAGATGAAAACACTCAAATCACTCAACTAATCTATGTGGTAACATATAACTATTTCGCTCAATTGCTTGGTCGTGATGAGTATTCTATCATAATTGCAAGGATACACATCTCCACCACTAGAGCTAAGGAGTAACAAGTTTACAAAGGTAAATTGGGTTTTATGATAAGGCTTAGGGTTTGATCACTCTATCTAATCTCGATAAATACCAATATTCCAGAAGGGAAGCAAAGACCTCACATACACACCCGTAATGACGAGATAGACATATGTGACTGCTCACTCCCACCTCGAATAAGCTAAAGAGTAGGACTAGTAAAGTGATATAGGGTATGAATCTTCTAACTTTCACCAAAAGTAATAAACCAACAAGGTGGCTAAACCATACATACATGGCTATAACGACGGAATAGACTTGCATGATTCGATCACATCCTGATTCAAGTAAACCCTAAGGTTAATCATTAGTAAAGGGAAATAAATTGTTGTTAAATAAAAATTTATAAAAGAAATAGATTATGTCCAAAACAAATAAGGCACAAGTTGCTAGATACTTTCCCGGCCGTTACCATGATTAAGACACATAAATATTTACACAAACGTCTTGATCATTAATCAAAACAACAACCTAAGTTGGCGTTCCCATAACGGTCAACTCCTAATCATCCCATACTTTACATACTTTTACAAGACAAGTGGCGATATCTACCACTTTATACAAAACTTTACATCGTTGACTTTTTATACGTATCAACGAATAATCGATCCTTCAAATAATTCCATCGGTTTAAGCTTTAACAAACCGACTATCTTCAAACTTTCCTCCTCTTTTTTGTTGCAATTTTCTAATTTTTGATCTTTTTAACAATACGACGAATCATGGTGCAATTTCACCATCTTCACAATCATAATAGCTCCGGATAATTTCTTCGATAGTTCTTCATTCTTCGGTTGTACCAATAATTGCGATGGTAGTAAAAATACATGAGTTTTGACAACTTTTTTACATTCCCATTGCAATGTGCAAATTTCCCAACCATACTGGAGATAGAAAATGACACAAGACATAGAAAATACATACTTTACACTTTAAGCAACTAGCAACTGATAAATGGACTTAATCTAACAGGGTAGACTAAGGTGTAAAGGTGTAACGAAACAAATAGTTGATGTTTATCCTAAAGGATTGGCTCTATAGGTTTTTCTAGGGGTATCTTACTATTAAAATGAGAGCAAACAAAGGGTTTATACATGAGTTAACTAACCAGTGTAGTTAATTAATAACACAACATGTATAGGCTTTTTGGGTGTAATCCTAGAAATTTACCAATTTAACCAAGTTACTCCATCTAAATCCATAGTACTCATTATTGGAAACTATTCTAACTTAACAATTCTAGTCCATGCAGGTCTTGCCTAATGATAACTAGTGTAATTCCGTATTAATCAACATATTTTAAGGCTAACAATCTTCCCCGAATATGTGGACATACGGAATTACTTGCAATGTTTCTAACAAGTACAATTACAACAAAATAAAGTCTTCCAAAGCACTTCCAAAGATGAAGATGTCTTCTGAGTTCTCCTGGTCTTGAAACTTGTACTCCAGCTTGGATCTTCATTGTCTTTACTTGATCTGGAACCATTATAGTATGCATGAGTTGGATTAACTTCTCCCTAATCCATGCAGCATGTCTTGAATAGCTTTTTTCATAGACTCCTTTTTGGTGAAGTTTCGGAATTAGCTTCCCCCCAAACCAACATCCCTATCTTGAGCGGATTCTGAAACTTTGATGTAGCTTCAACCATCTTCTATATGTCATTGATGTGCACAACAAAATTTTATAGAAGAAAAGCCACACCATATACTACTGCTACTTGTCATTAGGTCTTGGTGAATATTCGTTCGAGGGTACATGCGAGAAATCAGCAACAATTCTTCTCACGTATGCAGAATACTTCATAAACCATACTAAGTAAAGTAGTATACACTACTTCCCCTTGGAAGTTGACATGGTACCAATGTTAACCATTTCCCCCATGATGGTTGCGAACTCTCGGAAGCATCATTGTTGTGTACGCACATATACTTGAGAAGTTCTTGTCTTAAGCATAAATCTTGAAATCCAAACAAACCATTACCCTATTGACTTCACAAACCGTAGTAGGAGATGAAGCAAGAATCAAGAAAACTTGGTATAATCAAGGTCTTGTATATGAATGTCGTTGAAGAACTTTAAGAATTTTGCTTAGACTGTGAAGTACCATTGTCTTGGAATAGCACAATAATATCCTGTGAGAATTGTTGATTACATCTCAACCTTTAAAATATCTGGCTAACTTACCAACCTCGTATTCTGTCGGCTATTGCTGTGATCACTTGTTGAAGTAAACCCGATATACCAAACTTGAAAATGAAGTAAAATCCCCCAAATTTGTTACTCAAGCTTGCACTGTTGTTGATTAAAGAATTGTGCAAGATTAAATCTATAAGTACTCTATACCCAGTCCAAAAAGTATAAGAAGTACAACACCTCTTGAAATTATCCACAACGACATCTGCGTGTGACCTTAGTACTAAACGTAAAACTCCTTTAAGTGATTAGTTATTAGGTCTTCAAACCAACCACCCCAACTACTGAAAACTAGATAATCCAAGTCTCAATCATAGCTGTATAAGTTCAAGCAAGTCATCAATCGATAGATTAGGTTTAAAGAAAAGGGGTAGAAAATAGAAGAAAGTCTCAATGATGAAATAAGTAGACGCCTTTGTAAAACCCGCTTTAATCTCAAGTAAGGGATACCAAATCAACTTCGTAATTACTTGTCATTGTAATCCGAATCCTTAGCCGTTTGTCGTTTTAGTGAATCTTATTACATATCGTTTTTAGTGTTATGTATTGTGTTTGTTGTGTTGTTGTTCGAGAATGTTATTAAACTAGGACAAATGTTATTTTTGAATTGTCGTCAACGAATAAATATTGTCTAGTTCAATTTGTCATGATGGTGTGTTAATACCCGCTAAATCCATTATTACACGGATAATCATTGATACTATACCAATGGTTTTTAGTCCCAAGTTTTAAAATTATTTTCAGGCCAAGTCCATCCACAATCTTGACTCCTTGTTACACGGCCCACTCTAATAAGTAAACCTCGCTAAGTTTTTATTATAAAAGAGGCCCGATTCCAGCAGCTTATTTAGGATATTTTACCTTCAAAATACCTAATTTCTATCACAGTATAACTAAAACCTAATCCTCTTTTATCCGGCCTTATTTTTTCTCTCACCAAAACGAGTCACAAAAACAATCAATCTTATCTCCATAAATGATAAGACGCATCACTCAGATTAAACCCTTTAAGCCAATAATCAAATGTATACTCCTTTGATTTCTTCCAGTTGGGGTTTGAATTACAGCATCCCTTTTGTTCTAGTTAGTATAAATCCAATAAGAACTGAAGTATCAATCGGCTTCAAGATCTTGTGAATAAGGTCTCGGGTAGGGTTTGATTATTGTTTTCTTGATTTTAGAAATCAAAACAAAGAAAGATTATAACTTGATTGTTATAAATCTTCTTTATTTTCGTATATTAAAACGAGGGTTATACCTTCATAGATCAATACTGATTTGCTTTCGTGTTTTTAGATCTTTAAAGGTCTTTATATTAATGTAAAAACACGAAGCATAAACCTGAGATCATTGTCTTCAATTGAGTTCGAGTCTTAGACATAGATGGAGATAGGATATGTATTTGTGGTGTGGTGATTATATGTGACGATGGGAATAGGATTTAGTCTTGTGGATTTGTTGGATTGGTGTTTGTGACGAAGGGATTAAGGTAGGATAGATGATGTTTGTTGGATGATGTTGGATCTGATGTTGTTGTTTATGTTGTAGTTTGTTTAATGCAGAGTCTGTTTTTTCTTATGTCTTATTTCAGTTTTAGATCTTGACTCAGTGAGTTGAACGGCAACGGTAAATCCGTGTTGACTCTCGGTATGGCTGTGGGGTTTAACACAACCGCCGTCACCACCATAACGCCACTGCCTCCAACCAAAACCACCTCTACCAAAATCACCATCACCAAACCGCCATGGCTACTAAACCGCCGTTGCAACCAAACCACCATTACCAAACCACAACTCACTAAAAATTTAGGCAGGTTTTGTTTAGTCAAGACCATGAAAAAGTAATAAACCGCCACCCTGTGTTCAAACCGCTACGACAAACCACCATGGCAAACCGCCACCATAAACCTCCACGGTAAACCGCCACCTGTCACTTTCGTACCTTTTCTTGTCTTTTTGCAAAAACAAAAAAAACTATTTGTACTAAATGTACCAAACCGTTGGTAGGAACAAAATTCAAACTCAGAAAAAGTTTTTCCTAAAAAAAATGGTCTTTTTAAGTACATGTGGAGCAGATCTGAACCAGTATTAAAACAAAAAACACATAAGAATTTAAACAGAATGTTTTGAGGTCTTTTTACTTATAATATAAGCACACGAAATTTAGCTTTTATAAATTCTGTTGTAAGCCAGAAATAAGCCAGATTTGAAACAGTTATGTAGTCAAAAGCATATAACAACGACCAAAACACTTTCGTGGCTTTTCCCCAGAAAATAAGCCTACGAAATAAGCAAAAATCAAAGTAGATTTAAACTTATAAACCGAGACAACATCAAACACAATAACTGATTCTATGGCCTTTCTTGTCAAAACAAGCCATGAAAATAAGCTTAAAATAAGCTGAAATAAGCTGACAATAAGTTGACAGCCACGAATCAAACAAACACAATACAAAACACTCCCGGTTAGCTCTTGATACCACTTGTTAACAATAACTTGTTAACAATAAGAGACACTAACTAAACTTAATCCGGAGGTCGGGGAGGATTAAAGAGAAAGTAAGCCATGTTAGATTAATAGAGAGAGAAATAAGAGATGTGTGTGTTTTCTAGAGAGAGAAACATGATGAGGTGTCATTTTATACAAACTTTTTCGAGGGTCTGGTTTTAACCCCCAAATCATGCATTTATAACCCAAATTAGGTATTAATCGTTCCTTTTCAGGTATTTGCATTTGGAAGACATTTGGAAGAATTACACGTGACTTGGGCTCATTTAGAGAAGAAACAGACAAGACTACGAACCTACAACAACATCTATCAAGAATGTCTCTGTAGTGGCTAGAGACGATGTCACAAATATAACGTGACGCCGTCTACCTGTAGATCATAGACGGCGTCACCAAGCTCAGACGGTGTCACACAGTACATGACCCAGGCCCATATATTTAGATATTCTATTCATGACGGCGCCACGATTAAAACGCGGACGACGTCATAGCGTTTTTCCTATATATACATACACCGAATTTAGGTTTGAGAGTGTAACTTTAGAATAAAAAAGGGGTACGACCCTAGATTCATTTAGCAGCTGTAGGAGGATGATTTTAGGGCCTAAAAACCTATTGTATTTCCTTCAACTCATGTTTTAATCAAGTGAGGTTTACTTATTCATTCAATATGTACTATGGTTGTTTGTTTTTTTGTTCTTGCTGTATCTTTAACTGCTTGGCTAACCTCTATTGTGTTTATTTATGATTGTATGAAACCTAGAATGTAGATCTTAGTGGTGTTGCTTCTTGTGATGGATGTGCACGTTAGGTCTTAGAAATAAACCAGCTTTTGTTTGCATCGCTGTTAATATGTCTAGGGAAACGTGATTGTGTAAAAGGAAAAGGATACAAGACGGGTAATAGTATTCATAATAACCTTGCCCCTAATATGGTTGATTCCACTCTATATATATTTCACATCACTAGTGTACTCCTTGGGCGGTAATAGTCTTCATACTACCTTGCATGTGCGTTGCTCTAGCGGCATACTAAGTAGACGGCGGGTTCGTATAATTCGTTCATGCTTTAGGAAATAGTTACACAGATCATCACAAGTGTGACAAGGATAAACACCAGGAGAAGTAATTCGGGGGAGTAATACAGGATTAAATTAACACAGTCTTTTTTCTTATTTGTTATTACTGAGTAGCGTAGAATATATTTAGTTTAATTAGCTAAACCAAACCACTCTCTCAACCATATGATTTTCTTGCTTTCCATAAAACATAAAAATACAAAATAATCTTCTATCTAACCTTTGGAATTATGTTAGACCGTGACTCAAGCTTCCCAAACCTATTCCTCTAGGTGAACGGATTCAATAACCCGAGTCATGCTCTATACTACCTACAATGATAGGTGCACTGCTAGGGAGTTGTAATACTTCTCCTGTTGAAGTCTACCGATGTCCGCATTTCAAGTTTTTGGCGCCGCCGCCTGGGGAATAGTTAGGTATTGATCATAGTCTAGCTTAGTTCTACTAGCTTGAATCCTTTCAAGTGAGAATTTAATTCCCGCATATTAGCTTTCTCGTAGTCTATATTTCTTCATGTTATCTGTTTCGAAAGCCATTCTTGTCAACCACCATGGGAGACGAGAATCCTATCCGTACTCTAGGAGATTACTCCAAACCAAGCCACGAGGGCTATAAGAATACCATCGAGCTCCCCGTAGGGAACAACATGGTACCTCTTTGATCCGACACCATTCGTCCGGTTGGTGTAAAACGGATGCTCATTCCATGGACTTCGGTCCGAGGATCCAAACCAACACCTTAAGGATTTCCTTAAACTTATGGACTCACTTGACCTTGACGATAAAAATAGGGAAAGAACGCTCTTGCGTTTATTTCAATTTTCCCTACGCGATCAAGCTAGCAATTGGCTTGAACGCCTTCCAGCAGGATCCATCTCCACATGGGAGGATCTTACTACCCGATTCATTGCTTAATTCTTTCCACCGGGAAGGACCGCAAAACTCCACATTGATATCCTGATGTTCCAACAACATCATGGAGAATCTTTATTCGAAGCATGAACTCATTTCAAGGACTCAATCCAAAAAGTCCCTCATCATGGCACCTTTGGCTCCAAGTCCAAATTTTTTATGACCGTGGTAATCCCGTCACAAGACGAACCATTGACCAAACGGCTGGTGGTAAGCTTCGTGACCTCAACCCCGAAGAATCCTGGGCAATATTAGTGGACCTCGCCCTCTATGACAACGAAAGTTGGAACGACCCAAGGGATTTCACTAAGTCGATCAAGGCAATCACTTTGCCTCAAGATGTCCCGAGTACATCTGACCGCCGTCTAATCGAGCTTGAAAATCAAGTCCAACGCTTGATGGAAGCTCATCTTGCTCCGACACAAAACCACACATGGTAAACAAAATCACTTACCATGATTGAAATATGGTAGTGGTCCCCACGACACTCAGAATTGCATGGAAAACCCTAAACAAGCCTTTATTGAGTACGCATCCTCGCGTACCGATGAAGCGGGAGGTATGTGGTATACCTTTAAGCCTGAGAAAAACAATCTTGGTGACACCTATAATCAGTCATGAAGAAGGACCGAACCTTATGTGGGTAAACACCTCAATATTCTTAATAATTTTTTTCAAACACCCACCTAACCGGTTTAATCAATGGTTCGATCCCGGAACCGTTCCTTTCAACAATCGTCACTTAAAATTTTAACAAGCCATCAAATATTGAAGGAACTGGTGTCCAACTTCTTGGCATACTACTAGACGCCGTAGAAGTATCCTAGTTTAAGCCGATTTCATACAAACACACACAAAGTGAGATGACCAACAAAATTGACACCGTGTTGAAAGCCATCACCGACCGAATTGCGGGCACGTTACCTAGCAATGCAGTTAAGAACCTGAAACTAGGGACTCATCTAGTTTTGTCTGCTCATTCTTACCCAACAATGGACCCGCAATGCTCAACACAAATCATTAGCTCACAAAGTAAAGCCATTACAATCCACCCCAAGCTGCCCGAAGAATCCCAAGTTAATGAGCCTGACATGGAACAAGAAGAAGGAACCCTTAGATAACACCAACACCCACAACCTGATCCATTAGCTTCCATCACCCTAGAACAAGTACGAAAGCTAAATTTGATGCCTGAATCGCTTGGGTTAGTTCCCCAATCCTCTAATACGAAATTCGTCTGCTCTAAAGAGGATGATAGAGAAGTAATTTTCATCGAGATCATACGAGATGATGATGAACCCTAAAATAAGGGTCCCAATAAAGGAGAAGGGGCAACAACAGAAGAACCAGTAGTGGAGTACTTCGACACTTTCCTGACTAGAGATGAACTAACCTACCATAGGTACCTAATGAGTAGCCCAATCCCTTCAATGTTTCTTAGAAACCCTATCATCACGGAAGGATGCTCCTACAACCTTAAGATCCCAGGCAATATTATACACATACATATCGAAAAAGCTTACATTGACCTTAACTCTCCTCTTAATATCATGACCCGAATGATGTACAATTGGATCATGAGGAGAAAACTTGACCCCAAAGGAAATGCAAATGGGGGAATTAGAAATTTCACATGAAGGATTAAAAGGATGCATGTCTTCGTGGGAAACTTCTCCTATGTTGTAGACTTCATGATTGTCGAGGATATTAGTTTAATCATAGACCCTAGGCTGTCAAAAGTGGTACTAGGGGGCCTTTTGTAGAAATATCCAACATGACTCATGACCCATCCAAAGGTGTTGTAAGATTTATTAAAGGGGCCGATGAAGTTTCCTATAAGATGCCCCATAAGATAGAACAATACGAATCATGTCAGATCTAGAAAACGAGGATTCCAAATTAGTTTATCTTACGAACGAAGAAGATAAGAGAAGAGGAGTAGAGTATGTGATGAGCAACATACTAGGATTTTAAAAAGAATGCCTAGAGCTTGGACCCGTTTACTAACGGAATCGATGATGACGGAGAATTCACGTAAGGTCGTGTGAATCGAGTCTGCCTACAAGGACTCGTTATAAAGAAAAGCGCTTTTAGGGAGGCAACTAATTTACCTTTCCTCTATTAGGGAGTGTCTTGTGTGTTTTAATTCTTCATGGTTTGTTTTTTATGTTTGAACTATTCTTTTTTTTTTTTTGTGTAATCATTGCTTTGTTTGTCTTTAACTTCGTCTTAATTTTAATCAAAGGTATTTTGCAAACAATAAGTGTAGGGTAATTTATCCGGCTTTTGAGCCAAATTCAAACATGATAAATGAATTGTTTAGATTAATTCGTGTCAGTTTTGAGTCATATGATTGAATTGTTAAATATCAATTTTTGTACAACCATTTATATAGGAATTAACTTATGGAATCAAGTGCAATAAATTTTTTATCAAAAACAAAAATTTCGTTTTCACAGACTGTGGAGACGGCGTCATGATTTAACACCAACACCACAAAAAAAAAACATATACTATAACTATCTTACGCGTCGCGTCACCAACGACACTGTGTCGGGGCACACAACCCTGACGGCGTCAATCGACCAGGTTCCGGAAAACTTAAAGTTTTTAATTTTTATTGAAAATAAACTTGCACGACAATTTAATAATATTTACTCTTCCGTTTATAAACATGCAAAACTTAATGAAGTTTAAACAATTCTTTCATCCTATCTATCGAGTCGAACCCTGAATTTATATTGTATATTGGTACATCACACATTTTATGCTTGGTATACTTGTCTTTGTCTTTGATTACAGGTTCTTAGGAAGTTTCATTGGATGATTCTTGGAGGACGATTTAACCAGTTATCGCATGTTTCTTCTCCATTATTGAGTAAACCAGGGCAGTACTAGTTTCTTTTCCTTTTTTTCTTTACCCTTTATCTGTTTTAACGGTACTTCTAGAGAAACATTGGGACAAATGTTAAACTTAAGTGTAGGGGAAAAATATAAGCCTTAGAAAAAACAAAATAAAAAACTATCTTTCATTTGTCATTTGCCTTGTACTTAAATATAGATGGGTAAGTTATCAGAAACTTTTCATAAGAAGGTGATTTTTACCAAATTTAAAATTTTTATTCGACACACTCTACGAAAACCGAGATATTACTAGCGTATATGGATTGGAATTTATATGACTAGCACAAAAACTCTCAAAATTCCACCCCCACAATGTGAGGTTCGCCCTTAGATATTATACCTTTAGCTTGTTCAAGTTAACAAGTGAGCAATCACGTGTGTCTATTCTGTCGTTACGGATGTGTATGCCTGGTTTTGTCGCCTTTTCTGGAACATTGTATTGGTTACCTTAGGATTATGAGAGTACCCCGGTATCATTTTAAATTCTAGAACTTGTTTTTTGTGATGCATCCCGAGACCGCATAGTAAGTATTAGGATTTGCTTGATAAGAGGCATTAGGATTAACCCATGTTTTAAACCTGTAATTGTTATGATGGTCACACCGATCATATAACTATCCCACACCCTTGCCATGCACTCATTATTAGTGCAGGATACCCCTAGTACAACCCTCCGAGCCTATCCTTTTTCACGGTTCTCGTAATTTTCTGGTGGATTCCAGATTATTAATGAAGAGCATTGTCACCCTTAAACCAATCGTTACACCCAAAAAGCCTTAGCCTACCTTGTATGTACTCATTTTTAGTACATTATTGTGTTTAACCCAAGTTAATTATTTGAGTACACGGTTGCTAAGTCCTTATCCTTGTAAATACTGTTTTGGGACGATTGGGATTCATGGTAGTATTTATTTCACGAAAGAATAGGGAAGAAAAGTTAAGTCAATACCCCCATATGTTTGTCAAATGATCTCCATGTTATTTTGATCCACCTCAAATCGGGTCATTAGATAGATTGTAAATATCGAGCATGTAAAAGCTCAAGTGTAGGGGTACGTATTATAAACCCCATGTGATGTATTATGTTATTAAAAAAAATGAGAAAAGAAAAAGAAAGAGATTGATGTAGAGTTGTGTAGAGTTTGTAGATCTTCGTCCGAGTCTTGGCTTAGCAACCAAACCAAAGTGTATTCGTGTAAATAATTAGCTAACCCTTCCACTCTAAATTCACCCAAAGCCACCCAAATGTATCCCATCCATTTTTGTTTCCATTATATGTTATCTTACACCTACACCCCACAACCCTTTAAAAGACCTCTTAGATAGTAATGAATAATGCTTGCACCTAGCGGTGGAGGTTTGATCATTTACCAAGCCTATGGTAATTTATATGCTATGACAGGTAATGAGTGTTGATTTTCCGTTTCCCCTTATGTTATAATTTATTATACACCCGAGTGAAAGAGAGAATCCCAAACACTTATGTGAGGTGCTAGTATATACTTTCTGTGCTTTTAATTACGAGGTCTAGAAGGTTGTGTTGTAAAATACTTTTAAAGAGTAGGTAAAATGACCCCTCATATTGTTATTGTCTAGGTAGAAAATCCTATTTGCTTGAGGACAAGCAAATCCCAAGTGTAGGGGTATTTGATGAGGTGTCATTTTATACACTTTTTCGGGGTCGTTTAACCCCCTAAATCGTGCATTTATGCCCAAAATAGGTACTTAATCGTTCCTTTTCAGGTATTTCTCATTTGGAAGGCATTTGGAAGAATTACACGTGACTTGGGCTCATTTGGAGAAGAAACGGACAAGACTACGGACCTACACCAACATTGATCAAGAATTTCTCTACAGTGGCTGGAGACGGCGTCACAGATACAACGTGACGCCGTCACCACGAAGATCAAGACGGCGTCACAAGATTCCACGACGGCGTCAGAGCATACGACCCAGCCCATTATCTAGAATATTCTCTTTCATGACGGCATCACGATTAAAACGCGGACGCTCCAAGTCACATCAAATGTTCAATATATACAAACCCGAATTTAAGGTTTTGAGTGTGTAACTTTAGAATAAAAAGAGGGTACGAACCCTAGTTCGTTTAGCAGCTATTAGGGACGATTTTAGGGCCTAAAAACCCTATTGTACTTCCTCCAATTCATGTTTTAATCAAGTAATGTTTACTTAATCATTCAATATATCTTGTTGTGTGATTATTTATTGTTCTTGCTTTATCTTTAACATGCTTGGCTAAACCTCCTATTGTGTTTATTTATGATTGTATGAAACCTATAATGTAGATCTTAGTGGTGTTGCTTCTTGTGATGGATGTGCATGTTAGGTATTAGAAAACCAACTTTTGTCTGTATCGCTGTTGATATGTATAGGAAAACATGATTGTGTAGAAAGGATGCCATCGGGTAACAGTCTTCCTACTACCTTGCCCCCTAATATGGTTGATCCACTTTTAATATATTTCACATGCACTTAGAATACCCTTAGGGGCCTTGTAATAGTCTTCATACTACCTTACTTGTGCGTTGCTCTAACGGAATACTAAGTAGACGGCGGGTTCGTGTATTTCATTCATGACTTAGGAAATAATTATGTTGGAAACAAGAAAAGTATCGGTCACTTCCAAGTTGTAATAGTCTTAGCCCGTAGTATGTTATATGATTAGTCTAGTAAGCTAGTCTGGCCCAAGGCTCATAGAAAGCCCGTTAAGGCCCATGGCCGGCCAAGTATGTAGTTTATATACCCTCTACATGCCTTGGAGAGGGTGGTTGGTTGTTTCACTTCTTATTTTTCACACACATAATATTCAATATTACTTTCTCTCTCTAGAAACTTTCCAACCCACTTCTCTCTCTAGTTCTTGCATAATATCAAAGATTACTTGTATTCTACAATTGGTATCAAGAGCCATGGAGTGGTGTGTTTAGTTTTTGTGTTTGTGTTCAAAACCTTTACAAAGAACAAAATCTTGATTTAAAATTTTTCTGCTTAAAACCCATAAAGTTGTTATTTTTCTTGTTCCTATAGGGTTAGTAACACTAGTTGTACAAGATTTTTTGCAAAAAACCAATCCAAAATGTGTCTTTTGAGTTTTGAAAATTTAGGTTTTGTCTCAGTTACAACCTCTTGTCTGTTGGAACCGAACTAGAAGATCGAACGAGTTAACCGAACTAGTGGAACCGAACGAGTTAGTTTTAGTTGGAACCGAACGAGTTATTTCTAGTTGGAACCGAACGAGTTGATTTTAGTTGGAACCGAACGAGTTGATTTTAGTTGTAACCGAACGAGTTGTTTTAGTTGGAACCGAACGAGTTGTTTCTAGTTGGAACCGAATGAGTTGATTTTAGTTGGAACCAAACGAGTTGATCTCAGTTGGAACCGAACGAGTTTTCTTAAGTTGGAACAAAACTAGTTTCTTCGGTTAGAACCGAACTAGTTGATTTAGTAGGAACCCGACGACGTTGATCATAGTTGGTACCGAACTAGTGAACCAAAAACCAGTGGACCGAAATAGTTTATTTGTGTTGAAACGAACTAGGTGAACGAACCAGTGGAAAAGAATAGTTTTTGTTTGGACAATCGACTAGATAATCCGAACCAGTGGAAACCGAAACTAGTTTTGTTTGATAACGAAATAGTTTAACCGAACCAGTGAAAACCGAATAGTCAAAAACTTTCAACTCAATTTCAAAATATAGGTTCTTTCTTTGACTTGTAAAATCCCGTGAAAACATTAACTTGTCTTTCTCGGTTTTGTCAAGAATTGTAAATCCCCGTGTTAGTTTCAAGAATTATTTAAGACTCAAACAACCACACATTCAACACAATTTCTTTCTACCACGAATCGATCAATAGTAATCTTGTTGATACTACGTTATAAATGACGACTCTTGCTGATAAAATCATTCTCTGGGTGGTGACAAATAAACACGATGCTTGAAAAAACATTTGTTATGATTCATGGCTCAAAAGCGAATGGAATTTATATGATGAATTGACCTCTTGGTAGAATGATCCTTGCTTCCGTTGGAAAGGGCCACTCGACTGGCCATTCAATACTATAGGACTGGTGATAACAAGACTTAAGAATATTACTGAGCTCACCACTGCAGAAGCCATTCAAGTGATTCGTGACATCAAAGCAATTACTTTCATTCTCAAGGCCATTCTAAACTAAAATTTATGCTCTTTTGAGTCAATAGTGTAGCCAAGGAATCTTTGGGAGAAGATTAAACTGCTTTCATGCAAGGAATGTCGTTAAAAAGCAAGAACAAGAGTGTAAGTTGTACGATGATTTGATCAAGTTCACTTACAAGGAAAGGAGAGTCGTTACAGGTACTACTGAGATTCGCATTGCTACTCAATGATTATGAACTTCTACAAGCATGCACTGGAGCAATTTCAAGTAATATCCAAGTTTTGAACACTCTTCCTGATGAATGAGCATATTCGTTACTGATGTTAAGTTGGTCAAAGACTTGCATTACTACCAATGTTGATCTAGCTTCTTGCTCATTGGAACAACATGAACGACATGCAAATATAGTTCGTATGAGCTATGAACGTAAACTTCGATCCTTTGCTTTAGTTGCATCTCACCAATTAACACGAGTCACCTTATCAATCTATAACACACTTACGAAAACACTCAACTTCAACCACCAGCTTCAACATATCCATCTCCACTGTATGGTTCACCTTATCAGTCTCAACAATACTCAACTCATCAATCATCAACACCTCTTTCAGTAACTTATCCATCCAATGATTTTCAATCATCATTCACACAACGTTTTATTCTTCAGCAGAAATCCATTCCCTTAATTGGAATATCCTCCCCAAATTAACCAACAATCTGAATTTTCCCAACAAGACTCCGGTCTAATTATTCTAGTGTTTCATAAAGGTGATGATCCCATTGATGTCATCAATCACATGATGTCGTTTTTGACTGCAGTTGTCACCTCCCGTTATCCCACTACCAATAATCAGCTGAGAAACTCGTCTAACCCTAGGCAACAAGCGTACCAATCAATATAAAGGAAGAGTTACACTACAACCAATTCAGGGGAGACAATACTTCTTTGATGCGGTACTTCAAGGACTTACATTCAGGAGCAAGTGGAAGCAATTCTGGAAAACAGAGGACGGTTATTTGCTATAACTGCAAAGGGGAAGGCCACATGTCCAGACAGTGCACCAAACCAAAGAGAAAAAGGGATGATTCATGGTTTAAGGAGAAAGTGTTGCTGGTACAAGCTCAAGCACATGGTCAAATTCTAAATGAGGAGGAACTAGCTTTTTTGGCAGATCCAGATATTCCTGAAGGTCAAAGCACACAGACTGTCATTACTCACAATGCTGCTTATCAAGCTGATGATTTGGATGGGATATGACTCGATTGCGACCGAACTTCAACTCTGCCAAAGTTGCTCATGGCGAATTTATCTCATTATGGTTCAGATGCTCTTGCTGAGGTACACAATCATGATAATATGAATAATAATGTGGCACATCAAGCTGTGCAGGTGATGCCGTCTTCTCAACAGTCGAATGTTGTAAATCATTCAGAGACTGAAATAACCAGTGATAGCAATATCATTCCTTATTCTCAGTATGTGATTGAATCACAACAAGTAACTTATTCAGCCATACCTTCACTCCACTTCATCCCCCCTACACCCCCAACGCATAATCCAATTTTAAACTCCTCTGCACAACAAGATGATTTGATATTATCTGTGATTAAACAGCTTAAAACCAAGTAGCTAATTGTACCAAGACCAATCTGGAAAATAAGAGTGTCAATGATACCTTAATGCTGAGCTTGAAAAGAATAAGGAACAAGTTAACGTTTGAAAGAAGAACAAAATGTTGTCTTAAGAGTAAGGATAACGTTTCAGACACATAGTGCACCGTCTGTAGTGATTGATCTTCTTAAACAACTCTTTTAGAACATTTTAAAAGAAAAGAATCTTTATTACAACGGTTATCTTCTAAAAAAATAATGATTTTTAGAATGAAGATTCTAGGAACATTGATAGAGAAATAGCTCTAGAAAAGCATATCAAACAACTAGATAATATTGTTTTTAAAAGAGATCAATCTGCACAAATTGTTCACATGTTGACGAAACCTTAGTTTTTCTATGATAATACCACTAAACAAGCTCTAGGTTTTTCAAACTCCTTATGCGAAAGCTCAGCAGTCGAAACCAAAGCTATATGTTGGTGATATTATTGTTCAAACTAATCCTATTGTGATTCCTGACTCAGAAGAGACCTTAACACTTGCTGAAGAGAGTCGTTCCAAATGCTTTAAAACATAATGATAATATGTTGTTAGAAAGAAAAAGCAAAGTTTTATCCACACCAATAGATTATGTGCTCTTAACCAACTTTATAAAGATTTTCCAACACGATTTGTTCCACAAACTGAATTATCTGCTGAACAAGCCTTTTGGTCTCAAAATTCTGTGAATTCTTCAGAACCACACTTATATTAGACCAAACCAATGTGAGGTTCCAAAGAAGAACTTTAAAGTCGGCATAGGTTAACACGAGTTTGAAGAAACTTAAACACCATCTTGCTAACTTTGATGTGGTAGTCAAAGAAAGGACCACACCTACAGCTATCACTGAGGGTTCGTGGGGTTTCGAACATACAAAAGCTTGTTTTAGGGATGAAATAATTCCATTTGTAAAAGCTCTGAAGGACTTATTTAGTACATTCAACCAACATTTGGTTGATGATACTTTCCTGAAGTTCCAAAATTCTTTTATCAAAATGGAACATGGCTGTGGAAACAACATGCATTGAGTCAAAAACATTTGAAGTTAAGATGAATCAAGTTTTGAACGAAAATGAAAGGACTCTTGGAACAAGTGATGAGCAAAGATATTTATGAACTTACTTGTTAATCCTTTCGTAGAGAATGATTCTGTGAATGTGCATGAATGTCAAACCCCAGTGTCTCAATCTTGAGGACTGAGCTTCACGGGATATTTTTGTTTAAAAGGGAAACTTACGATATAAAACTGTTCAAAAGTTTTCCATTATTGAAAACATTTGCATCTCTTTAGAAGTTGACACTCAACTTAAACAGGAAGGAAATTTCTCAAGGGGAAAACTCTGTTCAAATTCATAGGTTCCCAGTTTTGTTCCAATTGGTTGATATTAAATTGAAATGAAAGCTCAGTCCCAGAGAAATACACGTAATTAGAAGTTGAAAGATGAGAATTAAATCTCTCTAGTGGAAAAATGGATAAGGATAAGATCAAACAGGACTTAGAAGAGATTGAAACCATAAATATTGAATTGGATCATAGGGTGACAAAGCTTATTGCTGAGAATGTGCATTTTGATGCAGGACCTTTTATAAGCAACTTTATGACTCGATTAAACCAGCACGTATTCGATCAAAAGAACAATGTGATGGTTTAATTAATCAAGTCGATATAAAGTCTGTGGAAATTTCAGAGTTAAATGCTAGTCTTCAGGAAAAGGCTTTGGCAATAAGAGCACTTAAGGATGAATTAAGGAAACTTTAAGAAAAGCCTAGTGATAATTATGTTCAAACGACCTAGTGATCCAGAGTTGCATCAAGTTAATGTGGAACCAATAACCCCCAAATTGTTGAATAAAAGGACAGCTCACTCTGCCTATATTAACCATTCTCAGGAAGAAGCCGCAGTTCTTAGGGATCTAGTAGATCATATTAAAGCTAATTATCCCTTAGATCCACTCTTAGAATCTGCCTGTAAGTATACTAAACTAATTCAGGAGATGCTTTCTAAAATCAGTAAAACCTGTCCTAGTATCAATAGTTCTGGAGAACAATTAGTGGCTGTGACCCCGATGAACAAAGTCAAAAGAGTTAGATTCACTGAGCCCGTCACATCCTCAAGAAACACAAAAACAGCCCATACCTCAAACCTAGCTTCTAACAAACCTATGTTGTCTTAAGATTGATGTGGAACCAATAACCCCTAAATTGTTGAATAAACAGACAGCTCACCCTGCCTATATTAAGCACACTCAAGAAGAAGCTACCGTTCTTAGGGATCTAGTTGAACATGTTAAATCAAAATATCCACTAGATCAATCCTTAGAATCTGCCTGTAGGTATGCTAAACTAGTTCAGGAGTTGCTTGCAAACATCAGTAAAACCTGCCCTAATATCAACAATGTTGATGGAAAATTAGTGGTTGTGACCCCAAAGAACAAGGACAAAAGAGTTAGATTCACTGAGCCCGTCACAACTTCAGGAAATACAAAGACAAAAACCTCTTCTTCATCGAACTTAGTTTCTAACAAACCTATGTTGTCTTCTACAGGAGTAAAACAGTCTACTAGTGCTAGCGGATCACAACCTTCAGGCAATACAAAGAAAGATAAGATTCAGCAAACACCAAGTAGTACTCTGAAGAATAAAGTAGAAGCCCACCCTAGGAAAGTTAAATCTAGTTTGAAAAATAAAAGATGTGTTTGTTGCACCTAAAGGACTACTATGTGCAGCATTCCAAGCTTAATGCGAATTATGAACTTAAATGTGTTAAGTGTAATGGTTGCATGCTTTCTGATAATCATGATTTGTGTGTTCTTGATTTTATCAATAATGTGAATGCTCGTGCTAAATCTAGATCTGTTAAGAAAAATTCAAAGAGAAAAGTTTGGAAACCAACAGGAAAGGTGTTTACCAATATTGGATATATCTGGAGACCTACTGGTCGGACCTTCACTATAGTAGGAAATGCGTGCCCTTTAACTAGGATTACCACAACTACTGAAGTGCCCCTTAGGAAATCATCTGCTCTAGATAATAAAACACCTAAACCTGTCATCACATTGGTTTACTCAAGGAAACCTAGGAAGTCTAAAACTAGTGTTCCTGTTAACAATTATAAGGTTATTAAATCTGTAACTGCTAACAATTCGGAACCCAGTCAATCCCGGGGATCCATAGTTTCCAATGTTCCATCTTCCTCTCTTGATGAATGCAGGTCGTCCAAATTGTCCTCTGGTATTTGGACTCCGGCTGCTCATATGACCGGAGATCGCTCTCAGCTCACCAACTTCGTCAGCAAATTCTTGGGTACAGTCAAATTCGGTAATGATCATGTTGCAAAGATTATGGGTTATGGAGACTATCAGATTAGGAATGTTACAATTTCAAGGGTTTATTACGTTGAAGGACTTGGGCATAATCTATTCTCTGTGGGACAATTTTGTGATTCCAACCTCGAAGTTGCGTTTCGTCAACACACCTGCTACATTCGCAATCTAGAAGGTGTTGATTTATTAACTGGATCTCGAGGGGACAATCTTTATACACTCTCTCTTGGGGATATGATGGCGTCCTCTCCTATCTGTCTCTTGTCAAAGGCCTCTAAAACCAAGTCCTGGTTATGGCATCGTCGTGTCTCTCATTTGAACTTCGGAGCTATTAATCATTTTGTTAGACATGGTCTTGTTCGAGGTCTCCCTATGCTCAAGTTTGAAAAGGACCATTTTTGTTCTGCATGTGCATTAGGCAAGAGCACGAAGAAACCCCACAAACCCAAATCTGAGGACACCAATCAAGAAAAACTCTATCTGTTGCACATGGATCTATGTGGCCAATATGCGTATCGCGATAATGTCAATGGAAGAAGTACATCCTTGTTATTGTCGACGATATCTCGTTTATATGGGTAAAATGCTTGCGATCAAAAGATGAAGCTCCAGCTTTTATTATTAATTTTTTGAAGATGATCCAAGTACGACTTAAGGAAACCGTCTGACACATCAGAATAGATAATGGAACTGAGTTTGTTAATCAGACATTGCGTGAATTTTGAAGAAGGTTGGCATCTCTCATTGAAAACATCTGTTGCCGCTTCTCCACAGCAAAACTGGTGTTGTTAATAAGAGAAATCGTACGCTATTAAAGCAGCCCAACACTATGTTAATTTATGCAAACGCTCCTTTATTTTATGGTCGGAAGCGGTTTGTTTTTTATACAGCCTGTTTTACCTAAAATTCGTTCCATGATACGCGGTCGGACATTGGTTTAAACACCATACGAGCTTCATACAACAAACCTCCATGACCTTTCGTATCTTTATGTGTTTGGTGCTCTCTGTCTACCAACGAATGATAGCGAGACTTGGGCAAGTTACAACCGAATCAGGGTCCGATTATAGGTATTTTCATTGGTATTATGCACCTCGAAGAAAGCATTCTGGATTTACAATAGACGTACCAGACGAATAATTGAAACCATTCACGTTGACTTGATGAGCTGCTGCAAGGCTTCTGAACACAGCAGTTCAGGACCCGCACTTCATGAAATGACTCCTGCAACAATCAAGTTCAGACTCGTGCCAACCCTCATCCTTCAACACCATTTGTACCTCCTTCAGCGAACCTGAGTAGGATATGAAGTTTTCAACCGTTGTTCATGAGATTTTCAATCCTTCTTTCACCTAGTGTTGATCTCCAGCTCTCTGAAGTTGTGTGCTCCAATTTATGAAGTATTGCTCAGTTCTTGCTGGACCTCAACTGGTTTACCTATCAACTACAGTTGACAAAGATGCACCATCTCCAAGTAATTCTCAAACAACACCCGAAACCGAACCTCCCGTCATTCCAAACGATGTTGAAGAAGATAATCATGATATTAAAGTTGTACATATGGGTAATGATCCGTATTTTGGTGTTCCAATTCCAGAAATCCCCTCTGATCAATCTTCATCATCGGATTCTATTCATACAATTGTGCACCCTGTTCACCAAATTTCTAAACACAATAGCAAATGGACTAAGGATTTATCCATTGAAAACATAATCGGTGAACTCGCAAAGACCAGTTTCCACTCGTCTGCAATTACATGAGCACATCTCTTTTCTGGTACTACGATGCTTTCCTCTACTATGTGAACCCAAGACGATAAAGTGCTTTGACTCAGCCTGTTGGATTGAAGCAATGCTAAGAAGAACTTAATGAGTTCGAAACGACTTGAAGTATGGGAGCTCGTACCTCGACCATACAAAGTTATGGTGATTACTTTGAAGTGAAACTAGACGTAACTGGGGAGGATTTGAGACAACTGCTATCGAGTAGTAGCCGTTGGTCGCTCGTGGTTATCGTCAAGAAGAGGGAATTGATTTTGAAGAGTCCTTCGCTCCGGTTGCAAGATTAGAGGCTAAACGAATTTTTCTAGCGTTTGCTGCTCATATGAACATGGTCGTCTATCAAATAGATGTGAAGACTGCGTTTCTAAATGGTAATCTGCGGGAAGAGGTTTATGTTAGCCAACCGGATGGATTTGTGGATCCAAACAAACCTAACTACGTATACAAGCTTAAGAAAGCTCTTTATGGGTTGAAACAAGCTCCACGCGCGTGGTATGATATGTTGTTTTCATTCTTCATATCCAATGACTTTTCAAAAGGCTTAGTGGATCCTACTCTGTTCATCTGTAGAGAAGGCAAGGAACTACTACTGGTATAAATATATGTCGATGACATTATCTTTGCTGCATCTACTCCTGAACTTTGTGATCTATTCACTAACATCATGTGTTCAGAATTCAAGATGTCGATAATGGGTAAAATCTCATTTTTCTTAGGATTACAGATTTCTCAAAGTCCCAGAGGCATCTTTATTAACCAGTTAAAATATGCCCTTGAATCTTTAAAGAAATACGGGTTTGACTCTTGTGACCCAGTGGATACTCCAATGGTGGAGAAATCCAATCTGGATGAGGATAAAAAAGGGAAAGCCGTAGATCTATCACACTATTGTGGTATGATTGGCACCCTCCTTTATCTTACAGCCAGTAGACCTGACCTACAATTTGCTATATGCATGTATGCCCGGTATCAGGCTCGGCTTACCGAAAAGCACTTAAATGCGGTAAAAAGGATCTTTCGGTATTTAAAAGGAACCGTACATCGGGGTATATGGTATCCGAAGGATTCTTCGATTGCTCTAACAACATTTGCAGATGCGGATCATGTTGGTTGTCAAGATACACGCCGTAGCACTTCTGGTAGTATTCAACTTTTGGGTGATAGACTTGTTAGCTGGTCGTCTAAAAGGCAGAAAAGCGCTGCGATATCCAGTACGGAAGCTGAATATATTGCTTTGTCCGGTTGTTGTGCTCAAATCCTTTGGATGAGATCACAGCTTACCGACTATGGCTTTGGATTCAATAAAATTCCAATGTACTGTGATAACAAAAGCGCTATTGCCTTATGCTGCAACAATGTTCAACATTCCAGATCCAAGCATATAGACATCAGATTTCACTTTATCAAGGAGCATGTTGAGAATGGGGTGATCGAACTTTACTTTGTAAATACGGAATATCAACTGGCAGACATCTTCACTAAAGCTCTTGGCCAAAAAAGAATTGAATTTCTAATCAACAAGCTGGGAATGCGAAGTTTTACGCCGGAGACTCTGAAACAATTGGCAGATGAAGTTGATGAATAGTAGTGGTACCTATTCAAATATCCTGTATCATATGTATATATTTTAAAAACCATAAAAACCAAAAAGATTTTTCATTTTTCAAATTTTTTATAAAAACAAAATACAAAAATATAAAATTTTAAAAACTAAAGAAAAAATTAAAACTAAGATAATATAAAAATAGTAAAAAAGCATGTCTTCTAGAAAATTCGATAACATTTTACGTCTTAGAAATGTCATTCAATAATGATACGAGGCTGTTAAAAGAAGACGGAGTAAAAAGTTCAAATGTTTTCAAAACTTGTCAAATGGCTTGCTAAAATAATTTTCGATAGCAACCCGAGCATCAACTTAAAGGCAAAGTATATTCCGACAAAAAATAAGAACTTGACCTCACAATGGAATTAATTTTCACGGCAAGTGGTCTACTTATGACCATTGGCAAAGGCTTGTATTACTTTTGCAACACTACCCGGAGCTTCCTATATTTCCATAAGTTAAAACGTGTCAGTGCGCTATGTGTTAAAATAAGAGAAATCTAATTTTTTATTGGGTAAACAATTTTATCTTCAAAATGAATCAAGTTTTCAGAAATCACAAAAAGATTTATCAAAGAAAATTCGACCACTCACACAATGAACAACGGCCTCTTAAATAGAAAATGTCCTTATTGTAGGGGGAAGAAATCGTCATCATATAAACACCTTGTAAAATGGTCCTTTCAAAATAAGCATGAAATAATGGATCAAGTTTTGGATAATAATGATAACAATTCAAGGAGGAGTTAATTTATTAATTTAAAGTGCTTAAGATGTCATTTGTTAAATCTTTATGGACTTAGAGACCTAGTGAATCCATGCTTAAACTATCAGACGATCAATATTGCCCAACACCAATCATAGTTTGTAAAAGACTTTAGGATTCTTGGAAATACTTTCATAGGTTTAAATGCCTTGAAGTTGATTCGCACGGAATTAGATTTAACTTAATAATTCTTTAAATACGATCTCGAATATGTATGCGTAAAAGGTTTTGCTGATCCGACGTTCAAAACTAGGCAAGGGGGAATGGAGTATGCTGGCCATACTTGATAGTCCCCTTTCTTGCCTCTTTTGAGGTTAGCTTTCTTTTTGTCTTTTGAGTTATCTTCTTTGATTTTAAGTCCGTTTTGAATCTTTCCGTGTGCACTAATTTACAATCACATGGTGGCAAGAAATCTCGTCATAAGGCCAGTCTACAATCATTTGAGTCCCCAGGGGGAAGTGTTAGGAGTATAATTATTTAAAACATGAGAAAAGTTCTTTCTGAGTCAATTAGTGTCTTGCCCAACCGGTCAATCACTAAGCTTATTCTTAAAAAGAGTAGAAATATTTGATAAAAGAGGTACACATAGGTATGATGATTCCTTTAAATAGTCAGTATGCCCTGGAGGAAGTAATAGTCTGCATTTGGACTATTGACTTTAGGTGTTATCATTTTTCAACTACTTAGAGGAAATAATTGTGACATCCGGAACTTAGTTGACTTTGGTGTTACAATTAATATCATCACTATCAATGTAAGGAGAGAAATACACATCCCGGGACTTAATTAACTTTGGTGTTGCGGTTTCGAGTTATTTGTGTACTACGATATCCTAGCTTTATACATCAAGACTGCTTGATGCGGCTTGCAAGAAAGTTCTGAATCTACTCAAGAAAGGATTGTTGGTTTAGGGGAAGCTAAGACGACTTCAACACCGACATCTCCAACCACACAAGCTCAAGTTACATATGTATCTGAATCTGTTCTATCCTCGAAGTTTGATGCAAAGACTTTCATTACTTGGAAAGAAAGTTGAAGCAACGCTAAAGAGTACTTGGACAGAGAAAGATCAGATTGACAACCTGCTTTGAAAGAAAGAAGGTTAATGAGAGACTTGGAATAGTTCGTTTGGTGGGAATTGTACGAAGGAGACCTACGGCGGGTTTCAAGACCATAGATTTCTCATATGAAGTTTCTCATCATTCAGGTCAAATCTTCGTATAATAATAAACATAATGAAAAAATATGTTACATAGTATTAAAAGGACTTAGGCTTTATTGTGGTGTTCGAGTACAATGATTTTTCAAGAATTTTTCCACAAAATTCAAAATCCTTTTTCAAATTTCGTACTCAACAACTATATTCCTATCCCGCATAATTTGAGGAGATCCATTAAAATGTTCTATAAGTTATTATGTAACATTTTGTCCCCGGACGTTTAATCAATTGATATCTAAAATATCAAGGGATTAACATTTGGATAAGGGGAGAAAATGTGATTAAACTGAATCAAACATTATCGAAAATGGTAATCTATAAAATGGACTCATACACTCTACACTTAAGCATGACTACGATAAGCGATGCACAGTTAAAGTGGGAAGCTTTTAGTGATAATGAAAATCTCAAAGTGTAAACCTTTTGATATTTATATCAAACACTTTGATTGAATTTTTCAATGATTTTGGTTCTGATCGTGATGGAATACCCAAAAGACCGACCATGTACTTAAATTTATGGAGATATAAGGTGGTTAGGCATAGGTATTCAAATCCCATGATCCAGTTTCCAAAACCGGAGGGATCTACCCAGGTCATCCACTTTAGTGTGAAGTCCTTACGTATGATAAAAGGAGAAAAGGTGAGAAAAGGGAATAATGCCGCAGAATGAGATAACACTGAACAAACCCAAAAACATAGGTGTTAGTTATGAAGTCTCGGTAAGCATTGAAGGGGTTGAAGAATGAAAAAGAAATGTAAGGATAAAGGGTGAAAAGAAAGAAGCCCTCCATACACTTAGGCAAAAACCCGGGTCAATACATAAACTGTCAGAAACACTAAGTGTTGTCTGACATTGAAGACAGTCATGGACCCATGACGCATGCACACCTCCCTAGCCCACTCAAGGTCCTCAAAAGACTTTTGTTTCCATTATCTCACGGAGATTTACACACCTTACTATCGACTTTCTCACTCCGAGTTAGTTGATATTGAAAAGGTTGTAGTCTGCTCCAGCCTCCGATCACTAAAATCATAGTGCACTATATTGAATCTAGATCCAAAAGTAGATCATCCATAAATCTCATAAGGACACTTGTACAAATTCTACTTGCTAAGTCACACAATGTGAATTACAAGATATATATTAAGAGTCCTACGCATTATCCTTGTGATTTTGCCAGAACATCAGAGTGAATTCATTCACAATGAAGATGGAAATCCTGCTTGAGCCAGCATCAACAAGCCTCCATTAGGTACTTGTGCGATTCTATACGAATCAAACTTGTGACAACTGGAAAGAAACGATGGTGCATTCTATAAGAATCAAACTTGTTCCAGGATATAAATTGAACAGATTGATGATGAATTTTTGAAATGTTTAACACTCTCGATGTGTCACAAAACCACTTTAGCAAGTGACACGTTGATTGATATTTCAATCAATTTTTCTATTTCAATCTGGTGAGATAGTACCTCACTGGTCACCATATTAACTGTGTTGTCTGCTATGAGACGTTTCCGATAATGCGAACAATTGCTGATATTGATGAATCTAATGCAAAGTGTGTTAGAAAGATTCTGTACTACACTGGAAATCCTGTCAAGGTGATTCATCTAAATAGAATCTACCTGATCACATGTTACTCCTCACGATTCGAAGTTACTCCAACCATACCTGATGAATGACAAGCCTATTCGTCCCCATCTTATTGCAAACGTGTTTTTAATGAGGATACGTTAAAGATGTAGGTGAAGGTACCTGATTCCAAGCTGGCTCACAAGATTCATAGCCACATGCTCATACCAGACTGACAAACATAAATACATCATGAAAGCTCAAGTACATGTTTCAAGACTTCCGCTACTCTGATACCGAACGTCTTTCTTGAAGTGACGAAGTGTTAAAGTTAAAGAATTTCAAGAAAGATGCAACATTAAAGCTTTCCAAGTCAACAAATCAAGAATGGTATGAGCATGTCGGTCCAACACCACATCTCCTCTTTTACACGTGCACTTAAAAGTTTGATTATATCGCTCCATCTGGTGGCAGTTGATCGAGGTGGTGGTGAATGTGGTGGTGGTTGTGAGGATAAGAGTGTGTGTGCTTGGGAGGATAAGATACTATCTGCTTTTATGGTAAAGAAGAGTGATTGGCGGGAATGAAAAAAAAAATACCCCGCAACAACGCGCGAAAAATTAACGCCCAAACAAAAATTTTAAAAGCGAAAAATATTAGCTTATGACAATGCCCCGCAGCAACGCGCGGGTAACTATGCTTGTTAATATACATTTTTAATATTAATTTACATATAAAAACTTAGGGTCGACATTGTCGACCCAAAATTTCGAACTAATGTCGACCCTAAAATTGCCCCCAAATTCCCCAAAATTTTCACCAAATTTTGAACCACCCGCCACTTTATTATTTCAATGAAAAAAAGTTAGGGTCGACATTGTCGACCCAAAATGTTAAAGAAAATGTCGACCCAAAAAAAAAAAATTTATATAAAACATTTAGGGTCGACTATGTCGACCCAAAATGTTAAAAAAATGTTGACCCAAAAAAAAGAATCTTTGAGTCATAGTTTTATATAAAAATTTTATATAAAACATTTAGAGTCGACTATGTCGACCCAAAATTGTAAAGAAAATGTCGACCCAAGACTGGCAAGATGAGTTATATAGATAGTCTCATAAAATTTTATTCACCTTCTACACCATCTACAACACCACCGCAGCCACCACCCATCGACACCATCTACACCACCACCGCAGCCACCACCCATTGACACCATCTACACCGCAGCCACCACCCATCTACATCCACCACCGCGACACACCACCCACCACGAACCACACTCGCACACGAGCACACGTACCCCACCCACCACTCTTCCTCCTCCTCTATAAGTTTAATTCTTCTTCTTAAATCCTCTAAATGATGATTCTTAAACCCTTTAATCTTGATTAGTTCTTCTTGTTTATTAAAGGTTTGTTTTTATTTTTTAATTTTGTTAATAAATGTTCATAAGCTAATGTATGATGATAAGCTATTGTTATGACAGCTGAGCCATAGCCGAACCACAGCCAAGCCACAGCCGAGCCGCAGCCGAGCCGCAGCCGAGCCGCAGCCGAACCGAGTCGTAGCCAAGTCGCACCGTTTATAGCCGAGACCAGCCGAGACCACAAACGAAGGTATGCTTTATAAGTTGCTTTACATGTGGTTGAATCGTGCTGTGGGAAAATGGTTTAATTTTTGATGTGGTTTTAGTTTAACGTCGACTTAGTGGATTAAATGCCTCCTGTTGTGATTTAGGTTTGATTCAGTTAATATGTTGTAGAACTTGTCCATGTGGTTATATATGTAACCAAGTGTTTATAAGCAAATCCAAACAACCCTTTAACAACTTATAAGCTGTTTTTAACCAGCTTATAAGCTGTTAAAGGGTTGTTTGGATTTGCTTATAATCCACATATATTCTTAAGTGATTAATTTGTTTTAGGAATGTTTTAGGATTTTAGTGATTAATTTCGGAAAATCCCCGTCCGAAGTTAATCAACCTATAGAAAACCCGTCCGAAATTAATTTATTAGAAATTAATTTCGGAAAGTCCCCTGTTTGGGACTGCTTTTTGAATGTTTTGTCTCATTTAGGATATGAATGCGTATAATTGGTTTACTATTTGAGATGATTTCGACAGTGTTTCTCCTTTACTCCTACGAATATGTCTTTAAACACATATTTGGGGAGTTGAGGGGAAATGCTGCCGAAATTTGCTCAAATAGTAAATCGGTTATACGCATTCATATATGAGACGAAACATTCAAAGAGTGGGTTAGGATTGCCTTCCATAGTTGCACTAGGTAAACAAAACAGTTCATATTCATTTGGTTAGTATGACCTTTTTGATTCATAGTTTTGTTAATGACCTTTTGGTATAAAAAAATAAAAATCATTTATTTGAATATGTTTATTTGCAACGCAGTTATGACAATTGATAAGAGTTGGACCACTATATCCAATCGTAATTCCGAAGAATTTTTAGATGGTCTTTTTGCATTCATCAAGCATTGTGAGCCATTGTTGCACCCCATCACACGAAAGATCCGTTGCCCATGTAGTCGCTGTTGTAACCGTGATGATAATTTTGTTACCCTCAAAACTCTTGAGGTACACATATCTAGTCACGGGTTTGACCAACATTATACCACTTGGAAATATCACGGTGAACCGATTCTTCCGCTACCTCCACCAGTACCACATTCACCTGAACACATTGACATGGATGCGTTCTTCGAAGATATTTCTGCAAATAATGTCCCAACTCCACCAACTCAAACAACTGGTCCTCAACCAGCCCAAACAACGGGTCCTAATAACGAGTTTGAAGAGTTACTTTCTAGGTCCACCCAAAAGTTGTACCCGGGTTGTGATATGACTACATTGGAATTTACAACAGAGATTTCGCACATCAAGGCTTTACATAAAATAACTGATGCCGGGTTTAACAAGATTCTAGCTCTTCTCCAAAAGGCATGTTCCCCTAGTAAAGGATACAATTTCCCATCGTCATACTATGAAATCAAGAAGACATACAAAAAGATCGGGTTAGGATACGAATCGATCCATGCTTGTATAAATGATTGTTTTTTATTTTGGGGATCAGAGGACAACCTAAAGATGCCTAATTGTCCAATCTGCAAAGCGAGTAGATGGAAAGACCCAAAGAAGACAAAGGGGAAGAAAGTTGCAAACAAGGTCGTGCGTTACTTTCCGTTAACACCTAGACTACAACGTATGTTCAACACAAAACACATAGCAAAGTGGATGACTTGGCATGCTACTGGACAGTCTAAGGAAAACGGTAAGATGAATCACCCGTGTGACGGTATGGAAATATTTTGACATGATGAAACCTGAGTTCTCTGGTGACCCTAGAAACGTTCGATTAGGGTTGGCTGCTGATGGTTTTAATCCTTTTGGCATGATGAGTCAAAATTACAGCATGTGGCCGGTCATATTGACAACATACAACACACCACCGTGGATGTGTATGAAAGAAACTTCTTTAATGTTGACGATGTTAATTCCCGGCCCTAGATCACCTACAAAGGACATTGATGTTTACTTGCAGCCTTTGATTAAAGAACTCCAAGAATTATGGAAAGGAGTCTGGACGAAAGACGCTGCTACGGGTACTCATTTCCAAATGAAAGCGGCAGTCTTATGGACCATCAATGATTTTCCAGCTCGAAGTAGTTTGTCTGGGTGGAGTGGGCAAGGCTACCACGCATGCCCCACTTGTAACGAGGACACTCCATCGATGTCTGTCAAGAGCAAAATCGTTTATGTTGGTCATAGAAGATTTTTACGCACACTACATCCACTAAGGAAAAAATTTAAGGAATTCTATGGTTCACCCGAACCGAAACCGAAACCTAGAAAGTTTACCGAAATAGATATCCAGTTACCGGCCCATACCGGCCCAGTGCCAAAGTAAGAAATTGTGAATTTTTTTTATTTTATAACACTGATTCTTTTTAATTTCTTTTACTTGAATTTTCATGACTCAATAACTTATCTTTGTAGGTTCGTCGCTGCGTATTGAGACCGGAAATGCGTCCTTAAGGAAGGCGTTTAGACACAATAACCAACAACCTTTGACGCTTGGCTTTGATTACGACGATCTTGGTACCTTCCATCCTATAGGAGATTATGCAAGCATGTTGAATAGTCTTATGGGGGAAACAATCCGGCCACTTCCCCTTGCTTGCGAGTGGGAAGAAATTCCAGAGGCGTTTAAAGCGCATATTTTCCCTACACTAGAGGTATTAATTGTTTATTTTACTTCTATTCTTATTGTTATCGACGTTTAGATATGCGTGTTATGTTTAAATTGTTTGTTTATTTAAATGCATATGTTTATATGTAGAGCTATTTCAACCTCGCCGAATGGTACAATAACCAGGAGAAAGTGGTGGTTGGCAAAAATGTATACACGGTGGGGGAAAGGGTAAGGCTTGGGCTGCAACTTAAACTGAGGCTGCTTTGGCGCAAAAACAAGAACAGGATCAAGGCTCAGCAGTACACAATATATGATTCGCCCGAGGAGGCAAAGAATCATCTGCCGCCGTCGACTGTGTGGGGAGAAAGAACCCATGATGAGTGGAACGAGTTGGTTGAATGGTTTTCCCATCCGAATCAGGTGTCGAGAAGCATGAAGAATGCTGCTAACCGCGCGGAACACGTTACCAACACATCAGCTGGGAAAATATCGTTCGGCAAGGGAGGAACGAATATGTAAGACTTTTATAATTTTTGTGATATTTTAAAGGTGTTTATATTGTTTATTTATAGCTCGTTATTATTTAGTTGATATTGTATAGAATGTCGAGAAAGGGCATCACGTGAACCTCATTCAGTGTGGAAGGAGACGCACGTCAAAACTCAAAAACTGGAAGTTTAAAATACGAAGACAAACAAGCAGAGATTCCGTAAGTAATTTAACTCGTTACATTCTTAGCTAACTTATTTTATTTGTTTTTAAACCTTTTTTTTCTTTCTATTTCTTTTTCTTTCTCAGTTGATAATGAAGGCCATGCAAGGATCATGATTTAGAGTGGCTCTACTTCTAGCAGGCGCGCAAATCAGGCATTTGCGATGTTATGACTCGGGAGCAGATGATCAGAATATTGAGCCAAAAATGTGCAAGAGAATGAAGTTGCTAAGGAAGCAAGGTGTGGATGCGCAGCAAGGGCTTATTGGATGCGCTTAAAAGCTGACACGGCGGACCAAAGGGCTAGTGCGGCGGTTACCAAAATATGAGAGACAATGTATGGAGCCGTAGGTCAGTTTTTTTCTCACTACAACTCATCAAACAGTGCCCGTCCATTTATGCCTCCTGCTTTTAATCTTGTACCCCCACCCCCACCCCCGACTATGCCCCAACTCGCCCCTGAATGGGCTCACTTACTCAACCCTCCCATGCTTATATAAACAACTCCATTACTATACTGGCCCACCTCACTATAACCGACCCACTCACTTTACTCCGCCACATCCAACCACTTCAAGGTACTATACGGCTCATTTCCTTTTCACTCCCCGTCACCTAATTAATCCATTTAACAAACTGGTTATCGTCCCACTATCAACTCCAACCTCGCCTCTAGTTCTAACCCTCAAAACGAACTTCCCCGCTACATAACGAATCCCCATATGAACGATGCGCGGAGCATTGAACAATTGGCTCAAGATAATGCTCGTGGTGAAGACAATAACGAGTCCGCATCAGGGGAGGGCGAGGAGGGCGAGCAACATTCGAGTGATGGTGACTATTCTTCAGAGTCCGAGTAGGCGTTGAAATGTAATAACTTTGAGACTTGATTTGTAATAACTTTTAGACTTGATTTGTAATAACTTTTAGACTTGTTATCGTATTGTGAATTTGTTGAATGGTAATTTATGGTATTGTGGATTTGTGGTATTGTAACTGTGATTTGTTATTGCCGAATTCTGGATTTGTTGAAATGTAGATTTTTTTCGGAAAAAATTCCGGAAAAAATCTGGAAATTAACCAAATGCGTGCAGTTTTTTTTTTATTCCCAGGCATAAATTAGGGTCGACATTGTCGACCCTAAACTCAGTCTTAGGGTCGACAATGTCGACCCTAACCTTAGTGGAAGAATGATGTGGAATCCCACTACTACACTTTTAATTAAATATCACACTTTGGGTCGACAATGTCGACCCAAAGTTGCAAAATGAATGTCGACCCAAAAAATTTAAATATTAGTTTGTTTTATATATTAAAAAGATTTTAATAAATAAAAAAGTGTAGGGTCGACAATGTCGACCCAAAATACAAAGGAATATGTCGACCCTAAGTTAAGTCAACTTTTTTGGTGGAAATATTGTGGTCCCCACTGTCGACCAAAAATACAAAGGAATATGTTGACCCAAAGGATTTTGGGTCGAGAAATTTAGATCGAGAACTTAGGGTCGAAATTGTCGACCCTAAGTACTTTGGGTCGACACCCTTTGTAACTTAGGGTCGAAAATGTTGACCCTAACCCCTTATATTGTTGTAGTGCATCCACCATCTCAGCCGCCACCTCCTACCATCCACCATCTCGCCGCCACCTCTCATCACTCAGTCGTCACCACTCACCACCCAGCCGCCGTCGGCCACCCTTCTCAGCCGCCGTAAAAAGAAGGTAAGGCTTTCTTTTTTATGATTATACTTAATGGGTGTTGATTGTTTGATCTTTTTGTGTTTTGGGTTTCTTTTATTTGTTATGTCTAGGATTAAATGATGTTTGATAAGTTTCTTGATGTTTCATAAGTATAGGATAAAAAAGTGTTTTATAAGTAGTTGATGTCGTAAATGAATCCTTTGAGTAGGGGGTGTTTGGGAATACTTATTGAAAATAGATTATGCGTTTTAAAAATAGATAATCAAATAATCAGTTGTTGCAAAACGTGGTTTTGAAATATAGTGTTTAGATTTGATTATGTTGTTTGATATCGCAATATCAGCGTCTTGAGTGTTTGGCAAATAAGATTATCTAATGATTTATCATGTAAGATTACTAAAATGGACATTTTTTAATTGATAAAATGACAAGTGGATTGATATATATGGGAGGGTTAATAGGTAATTTTATATAAAAGAAGAAACCACGTTTTGTGGCAGCAACTCTTTTGTTGCTTTTTGAAAACCACATTTTGAGCACTACATATACCACAGATAATCACTTATCCCATTTTGTTTGTCAAACACTAAAACTGAATTATTCACGTTTTTAAAGTGTGATAATCTAATAATCTGTTTCATAGCGCAATGCCAAACACCCTCGTAATTGATGTGTTTTATCCATAAATGAATCTGTTGGGTGCGTGGCATATCACAGATTTCAAGTTTGTCATTGCCTACATCAAATAAAGTTTGACTTTAAGTAATGTGTAGTATGTAGTAGGTACTAGTAGGGGTTGTAATTCGGGTTGTATTTGGGTTGGCGGGTTCGGGTTTATAGATTGGCGGGTCAGAAAAATCCAACTCGAACTTGAATCATTTAAATAATCTGGTCAACTATGTCAACCGTAATCTGTTTACACATAACCCGAACCTGACTCATTTAACCCGTATATATATTTGGGCTGGCCGGTTAAATAGGTTACTAGGTTGAACGGGTTTGTAGGCAGACCCATTTGACCCATTTAATTTAATGCGTATAATAAAATATAAATAATTTTTAATTTAAGATAAAAATGTTAAACAGGTTCGCGGGTCGACCCGTTTAATTTATTCTCAACCCGAACCTAACCTGTTTAATAAACGGGTTAAACGGGTCGGTCCAAACCCAACCCGAAATTATTTAGACTTAACCCGAACCTGTCAATTTTCGTGTCAATTTCAGATCGGGTTTCGTGTCTGGTCAAAAAATGCCACCCCTATGTACAAAGACAAGTATTAATGATCCTAAGCTATGTGCATGTTTGAACTATGGATTTTGGATGGGTTGGTGCCATACATGAATGAAGTCATATTGTGGGTCTGTTTTGATATATTTTGTTATTTTTTCTAAACAATTTTTGAACTTATATGCTAAAGATGGTAGTTTAGCATCCTTAAAGGTTTATTATTTTATTGAATGTTATTTTGTTTAGACAAATTTCGTGTATGTTTTGAATTTTTTATCCCTTGTTTATAGCAGCATTCAAGGGCAATCAAGACAATGAGAGAGTCGTGGATGACATTGCCATCGTCTTGAAGGGCTGGATCGAGTTGACGGGCTGACAACTCGGAATTTTCAAGAGGGAGGTCGTAAAAGGGGTTCTAGCATGGTTTATTTGTTTCGTCTTTCATATCTTATGTGTTTTCGGACATTTATGTCGTTATGTGTGCGGTATTTTGAACCTTTTATATGGTTTATGTGTAAGAGGGCTTAAGTGAGGACCTCTTTTTTATAAGTTTTTTGACGTTATTATTCGTTTTCATCCGTACAAAAACGTAAAAAATAACGTATATACATTTAAAAACGTAAAAAACATACATGGACGTATATAAACGTAAAAGAAGTATGAAAACGTACAAAAACGTATAAAAACAACCTAAAACAAGAATTTATATGCTCAAATCTCGAAACACGCTAGTGAAAAATATAATGAAAAGAAAGAATGAAAGAAGTACTTCAATAGCAAAAAAAAAACGGTCTTCTTCTTTGCATATGAACACTTTAGATGCACCTCTTCTTCTGCAGACTTGGTTTGCATATGAAGAGACAAAACCTCTGAAAAAACAAACGAAAACATACATGAAGATACGATTTAGTAATTAGCAATTCTTGATCGAGGTCTATTCACGTGGCACTTTTATGTGTGCAAAAGTGAAACGGATAAACCAACGATGTGAAATATTGAC
>BQNB010053092.1:0-22802 GCA_026074375.1 Tanacetum coccineum
ATCCCATGTAATTCCATTACTTCAACATTTAAACAAACCTCACTTTAACACAATAACCTCAAATCACTGAACGATCAAAAAGTTATCTATTCTCATTTAATCAATCCATTCAAAATGATAACTTTAGCAAAATTCATGATCATTGTCGGTGTCGACAACCGTCCTCCCATGTTGGAAAAATCTTTGTATGCCTCTTGGAAAAGTCGTATGGAACTATACATGGAGAATAGGGAGAACGGGAGAATGATTCTTGACTCGATTCTAAATGGTCTACTTGTATGGCCTACTGTTGTTCAAGAGGATGGTACCACTAGGAAAAAGACGTATGCAGAACTTTCCGCTACAAAAAAGATCCAAGCCGATTGTGATCTCAAAGCTACCAACATTGTTCTTCAGGGTCTTCCACCTAACGTGTATGCCATTGTCAATCATCATAAAGTTTCAAAAGAGATATGGGATAGAGTTAAGCTTCTGATGCAAGGCACGAAATTGTCATTTCAAGAAAAGAAATGTAAATTGTATGACGAGTTTGATAAGTTTTCCTTTGTGAAGGGTGAAACATTGTATCACTACTATTGGAGTTTTGCTCAACTAATCAACAACATGAATGTAATCAATATGTCAATGAGACAAGTTCAAGTGAATACAGAGTTTCTAAATAGTCTACCACCAGAATGGAGCAAGTTTGTGACGGATGTGAAGTTGGATAGAGATTTGCATACTACGAACTATGATCAATTGTACTCATATCTCGAACAACATGAGGCACATGCAAATGAAACTCGCTTAATGCGTGAACGATACCAAGATCCTCTTGCATTTGTTGCTAACTACAATCAATCACCGTCTCAACTTAACAACTATCACTTCTAATACAATACCACTACAGTTTCCTAACAAATAAATACATGATTTCCACAAGTTCACTCTCATCAATTCATATACTTACCATTGTAACTCCCCAAAAATGTCTTGTCGCAGTGGAATGTGTCCTGGGGCTTTACTTCATATACAATAGCACAAGATACATGGAGAACGACCTTAAATGTGATCGCTTTGAAAAAGTAATCTCGTTTGGATTTTCTTGAATTGATATAAACTTTGTCCATAATTTGCATCACCCAAAAAGCTTGATAGCAATACAACGAGATTTGCTCATTTATAATATAAGTAGAAATCCATAAATAAAATCTTGTCAGTTTTAGACTCCAATGCACATCAAGTAAGCCAAACATCTAATTCACCTGAGAAAAACATGCTTAAAAGTGTCAACATAAAGTTGGTGATTTCATAGGTTTGTTTAAGTATAAATGTTGAACCATGTTCTGTAAAGTATGTTGACCATTTAAATATCCTGTAATGTCCTTACAAAATGCTATGTAGATTTTTAGAATTCAAATAGTTGTAAAGTATTGCTTGACCATTTTCTATCCCTAAATAGTCACAATTGTACGTATGAATGTTGAACCGCAATTGTTCAAAGCATGTATGATATTTATATATATATCACCAAAATGTTTCAAGTATGTATTGCCACTTTATTCAAGGCATAGTAAATATCCATGTGAGTATAAAACAATGATTACAATTACTCTAAGTTCATGAAACTACAACGTAGACTTGTATGTATGCCGCTTTATTCAAGGCACAATAAGAGTGTACCCATCATAGGTGTTCCCTCCAAGAATACCCGGGCATTAATGAAAAATATGTACCCATCTTAGGTGCCCCTCACGAACACCCGGGCTTTTTGAAGTTATTCATGTATATGTAATTGTTAGCCTGAAGACTCAACCAAATGTATTCCGATATGTTATATCGTTTGTTTTCCTGTGATAGGCTAATCACTCCCGAACGGGGATTGTCAATCCCGCATAGATTATTTCGTACCTTTCTCGCTCACCCCTCAATTGATTTACAGTTATGCAACTAAGCTTATCATAATCATTCGAGTAAAAGTATAGTTGTTGCATCCATAAGTAAAAACCAATATTGTATCTCACCGTGAGTATGCTTATGAGTTGTATAAAACCAAGTTATAGCGAGTTGTTCACGCCCTAAAAATTTAGATCCAAGTATTGTATCTTATCGCGAGAATATAGAAATAAAATGTAAACCAATTGGTAACAACCATGTAAATGCAATTTGTTAATTCAAGCATGTTCTCACCCCCAAAAAATATATGTAAAACCAGTAAAAACAGGGGGGCTATAAACTCACATTGATGTTATAGAACGATCGGCAGAACTGCACACATTAAGCACAGCACAAACGGAAAACCGGAGCGGCTCGATTAAGAAGTTGAGGTTTACCTTAATGGCTAAGACCCACTAGCCTAGGATAATGTATTTGGGTTTTCCGATGGATGAGTACATCAACGCGACACGTTGATAAAGATTTAGATTTCAAGTTATAATAGTTTGGTGGTTGGTTAAATAAAATAAGTCGAAAGTAAACGTAAAGTGTGTAATATATTCCGTATATATAACATATTAAGAATGAACAAGTGCATAATTCATATCGTGAATTAGTTGACAAGACAAACACACAATAGAATAATAGGGTATATATTAACTTTGCAAGTATTATATGCACGAACGTTCATGAGAAAAAATAATCGAAAACAAGATATTTTGACACTGTTTTCCGGAAATCTCATTATTTAATTAATAATAGCGTGTCTTGCTAAATTTAAAAGTACGTTTTATTGTTACGAATCATGTAACCGATGTTTGCAAAGCTTTTACAAAAGTCATGATTTCACCTTATAGTCGGGAATTTATAAAATATATTTTATAAATTAGTACTTCGTTTCCTTGACGGTTCTAGCTAAAATAGTTATCCCATTTGTAAAAGTATAGTTTTTGTTTGTTTATCTGGTTATTGTATAATTACAAATTCAACAATCTTAAAACTATATAACTTAATCATTTTTCAATCAATTCGTGCTGCAATTTATTGGTGTTTTTTAATTTATTTATATTATATATTTATATATATATTTTTTAATATTAAACTGATCAAAATAATATAAATTCTTTTACCATTGATTTAACCATTTTTTTTAAACCACCATTTATATCCTGTTTAAGGTTTATCAATAATCTTATGATATATATTTATTTGTCGATTTATATGAACCACAAACGCACCATTGCAGTTAAAATGGCGAACAAACACGCCTCTTCTTTGGTGTTTCTGCTAACCCAAACGCGCCCTATTTGATTTTCTGCTAACCCAAACGCACCCCTAGTGGTTTCCTGCTCACCCAAGCACACCCCTAATGGTTTCCTACTCACCCAAACACACCCTTATGATGAAACTGCATAACCAAACGCACCCTTTGGGTGTTTCTGCTAAACCAAACGCACCTATACTAGTTTCTGCCAAACCAAACGCACCCTATACTAGTTTCTGCCAAACCAAATGCACCCTATACTAGTTTCTGCCAAACCAAACGCACCCTTTGGGTGTTTCAGTCAACCCAAACGCACCCTTTGGTGCTATACAGCCAACCAAACGCACCCCTTGGCTGTCGAGTAACACCAAACGCCCTTATTGTGGCTGTCACCATAACAAACGCACCCTTATGGTGATTTTCTACTAAAACAAACACCCCTAGTCTGTTGTTACTATACCAAACGCACCCCTAATTTGTTGTTGCTATACAAACCAACCGCACCTTTGCTATAAAACAAAACCAAACGCACCTTAATCGTTTTATAACCAAACCAAACGATCCTAAATCTATTTCATATAAACCCAACGCATCCTTGGTCGGGTTTTAATCAAACCGAACGCACCCTTGGTGCAAATAACCACAACCAACGCACCCTAGTCGGGTTGAGAACAAATCCGGACGCACCCTAATGGGTTATAAAACCCAACGTACCTTATTTTGTGCTACGAACAAAGAACCAAACGCACTCTTGTGGTGGCTGAGAACAACCCAACGCACCCTTTTAGGTGTCACGCAGCCAACCAAACACCCTTGTGGTGTTACTATGAAACCCAACGCACCTGGTTGGTTTGAGACCCAAACCAAACGCACCCTTTTTGTTGTTAAACCCAAACAAAACGCACCCTTGGTGGTGGTTTAAGCGGCTGTGGTGGTGGTGTAGTTCGGTGGTGGGGATGAGGGAGGTGCGTGGCGTGGTGTAGATAGAGTGGTGATGGTGGTGTTGATCGTGGTGGCATGGAGGTGAGGTGGTGCGGCTGTGATGATGGTGGCAGCCATGGTGGTGTTGAAGATGAGGCGCGTGGCCCGGTAGATCGGATAGATCGGGTGGCGGGGAGAGTTTCGGAACTCGGCCGGAAAACTCGCCGGAAAAGTTTTCCGGTGGCCGGAGGTGGCGGCGGGGGGGGGGGGGGGGGAGCTCCCGGGAAAAAAGAGAGATGGGTTTGTGTGTTTTAAGTATTGATGAAAAATATTTATATTATACCTTATTTTATTTTATATATATTTATATATATATATTATAGATATATTATATATATATACTAATATATAATATACTTGGTGGGGATTTTCTTTGCAGAACCAGTTTTTTGTACAAAACCAGCCTTTTTACTCCTAATAATGCATGATGTACATCATATCAATGCATAATGTCATTTTTGTAAATATCCACAACTTATTTAAGAAAAAATAAATTAATTAAGGGTATTATAGGCATTTTACTTTTAAAGATTTTAAAAACCGTCTCTATCCAAAAAAAATCTCAGATCTACTTCATAAAAAACTCACCCACCACAAATTTCTTCTCACTTTGACCAACGTCTCTCATCAAAAATCATCTCCCTCATTTGTTTAATGCTCCTACCGCTCAAAATCAAATCAAAGAAAATCCTCATCCTTTTATTTTTTATTTCCAAGATCTGTTATATAGAATAATTATTTATATTTTTTTCCGGAAAAAAGAAGATGAAGACGATCCATCTTTTTACATCATATCGCCGGAAAAAAGAAGATGAAGATGATCCATCTTGTGAGGTTTCTATTCATGAAACACAAGTTCTTAATAAAGATCGAAGGTAGGTTTATTTCGAACTCATTTTGAAACTTAGAATCTGAGTTTGAATCTTTGTTTCTTTTGATATATGGATATGATGATGGGTATTTGGATCTTTTAATATTTTTGTTCAAAACTTGAATAGTCCTGAAATCTTTATATTTCGAATGTATTCTTGCTTCTTATTGTTATAAAGTAATATCCATGTTGGGTTCTTGAATATATTAAAAGATTTTGTTTGAGAAGAATTAAAGAACCCGGGACCTTGTTCTTTTTATTTTGAATCTTGTCATTTTATTTGTTGTTCCAGTACTTGTTAGATCGAGGATGGGATCTTGACTTCTTTTTATCATCTTTTTCTTATTTATGTCATACATGACCACTACATAACAGTCTATCAAGGGTAATTTTTGACTAATGGTTTATGGGTAATTTTTGACTAATGATTATGACTAATGGTTTATGGGTAATTTTTGACTATGACTAATGATTTTTATAGAATATGATTTATGGGTAATTTTCGATTATGACTAATGGTTTATGTGTTCTTGTTGGTTTTAAATATTATGCTAAAAACAATCTATCAAGGCTTCATTAGCAAAGTCTCCGAGATTGATTGGCTACTGGTCCATCAAGTATGATATCTTTTGTTACCTCCTTGTATTATAACTAATGAGAATAAACCTTAAATATGTGCTAAATATATGGTACGTGTTTAATTTACAGCTAATCAGAGGATCATCAAGAGTCATATCTGACTTAAGAAATTATGGCAACACAGTTGCCGCTTCGGTTCCATTGGCACTAGATTTTTTTGTTTTTATATATTTTATTTGGGGGAATGACTCAATTAAAGGAATGACGGTGTGTGACGAAGATGATCAATGATGCACTTGTGCTTTTAGAAGTCGTACACATATGTTCGCGAGGCGTGCATATATGTTTTTGGAAGAGTGCACATATGTTCGCGAGGCGTGCATGTATTTTTTTGGAAGAGTGCACATATGTTATAGTGAATTTGTTAATACTTTGTTTTTGAATTGTAATTATTTTGTATCAACAAAATTAATGATATTTATGTTCTTGATTTGTTAATTTAGAGGTTACATATATGTGTTTATGTTTTTTGTTATAAAGTTTGAAGATTAAAGAGTGTACACTAGAAACATATGTACAATTACCATTATAAGGAAAAAAAATCTGCACTAAAACATATGAAATTAACAATAATAAAAAAAACATATATGCACTGGTTTTTTCTGAAAATATGTATGCTGAAAAAAAAATATAAAACTAAAAAAAATATTATTTTTTTAATTCTGAAAATTATAAGGTTTAAGAAAAACGTTTTTAATAAAGAAAATTTAAAAAATAGGTGAAAGTGATTTGACTATTATACCCTTTCTATTTAATAAAATTATTTTATTAATTATTAAATTTTATTGTCACAAAGTGGTTCTGTAGGTTATGTCCAAAAAGTGGTTCATTTTTATGAAAGAACGGCCTCCATAATATATATATATATATATGTATTATCTATTATATATGTATTTTTATTATTGTTATATATATATGTATATATATATATATATTATACTTTAATAAGGTTTTATAAATAAATTGTGAAAAAGTTCAATATGTGTGGTGGTAAATTGGTAAATGTTTCCTCAGGACCAAAAGTGTAACTTTTGTAATATAATGGTTCGGGACTCGTTTGGACTAGTTAATGAATGATTCATAACACGAAACTTGCGCCATTGCGTTCCAAATAATTTATCATATAAACGAGTATTCACTAGACTAATTTTCATAAACGTTTTATAAAATTCAATTAAAACGTTTAATATTTATTTGTATATTACTGATAAACTTTGTCCGTAAAATGATCTTTTACTCGAATATTTGCGTCTTTAACAAACGTTACTGAATAAAATGATAATTAATTTATTAAATATTTTTATTTAATAAAAAGTGTTAATTAAATATTATTTAATTATTTTCCTGTCGGTTACGCGTTGTAACCTGGTGTTCTTGATTCTAAAATCTTTGCTGAGGGTATTTAGTTCATTTTTGCTTGTTTTTGGGGTCTCGGGCAAGCTAAAAATGTTGTTCGGGAATGTGTTCTTCTATCAAATTGCTTTAGGGCTCGAGTCGTTGAAAAGTGATTTAGAGGGTCGTTTTTGATAAAGTCAGCTTAGAATTACATTATTCTTTTTCGTTTTCAAGTCAAATAAGTTAAAATAAACTTGAAGAGTGTTGTAATAATAAACTAATTTATTATTTAAAATATGTTCCGAAAATTTTACCGGTTACGCGGTAATCGCTTTTATGTGACAATAAAAGACCAAAAGTCAAAAAGTCAAGTCAGACCCAAAAAGTCAAAAGGGTAAAATAGTTATTTAAAATTTTTGAAAATTGTCGGATGTTACAACCAATGTATCCACCACCTCATCCATCAGAACCACAAATCAGTCATTCATCCGTTCCACTATCACAACAATACCAGTCTCATCAAACCTCATATGTTCCACCAATTCCTTACAACTCCACCTCATTCTTAACAAACCATCGCTGAGTTCCCTTAAATAGACTTAGGTTTTGCTGTTCCTGTGTTTAATCAAGGAGATCATCCAATTGCCTGTCTCAATAAGGCAATGGCTTTTCTCACAGATGTAGCCTCTTCAAGGTTCCCTTCAACTAACAATCAACTTAGAACTTCCTCTAATCCGAGAAACTAAGCCATTATTCAAGACGACAGGGTTACTATGCAACAAGTTCAAGGGAGGCAAGGACAAAGTTATGCTGGTAATAGCTATAAGGGTAATGCTACTAGTTTAGGGGGAAATAGTGTAGGAGTCTAGGAAAAGGTGATTAAATGTTATAATCGTCAAGGTGAATGTCACATGGTTAGGCAATGCACTCAGCCGAAGAGGCCTAGGAATGTTGCATGGTCTAAGGAAAAGGCAATGTTGGCTGAAGCACATTAAGTTGGACAAATTTTGGATGAATTGCAACTAGCATGTCACACCCCGACAATGGCGGAAACTCAGGAATGCAACATAATGATCAATCATAACACAAGATACAAAATAGAGAAAACTACATTGCATAAACTCTAAGTGCTATGAAGACCATCAACCTCGAACAAACTCGAGTGATGTCCCAAATTGCAACTAATGCCCTCACAGGGGACCATAATCCAAACATAATCCAAAACATCCAAAAACTAGAATCAAAACAACAAACAATCAAGACTTCAAACGAAATTCCACTCGGGATACTTCTAAGTCTGCTATCAATCACCCAACTGCTCTTCTTTCACTTCACCTGAAAATGATGCTCGAAAACGTCAACAATAATGTTGGTGAGCTCGTAGGTTTGACCTTAAACCCAAAAGTTGTGCCAATATTTCAACAGTGGACAATAGTGCTATATAACAGTGAATATATGCATACAACCTTAGCATCACCGCAAATTAATAAACTATATGGGACACTTTACGCACTAAGGGCTACCAGTTGGAGCAACTAAAATCGTAGGGAAGGGCCACACACAAACCTGGATAGGCGGACCCTTCCGCTCCAATAATCACACAAGTACTGTTGTAGGGTTACCGTCCGGATCCAATAATCTCACAAACACTGGGTAAGCGTACACATCCGATCCAAACAATCATGCATCACATAATATTCACATAGCAGTCATAAGCACATAACTTGTCTCAAAAACAAAACCACATTTTGCAAAATCAATTCAAAACATTTCAAAACACATTTGAGTATCATTTTCCCCCAACTCAAAAACAGTAAAAAGTGGGGCTTTCGAAAACTCAATCAAGCAATTCCTTAGCAACAAATCTCAATCACAAAGCAAAGACATCGACGCCCCGACACGACCTAGTCCTAATATGTCCCAATTTAATCATCTAATTCCAAAACAATCTTTCAAGTTGATCATAGAGTTTAGACGCATTGTACAATTATCCAAAAATAATTAGTGGTGTGATGGTTGACGACCTTAAAACTCCACTAATCATATCAATCTCAATCCTCTATAATAATTACTTATAGCTATCTGCGTAATAGTAAGTAATATAATAAAATTTATTATAATTTATTAATTATAAATATATCTCGATCAAGTCTATTCGTAACTTAGTCACTTCAAAATATCAGTATATGGTTAAAAATGAACGTTTTATTCACTTAATAAATCCAGTTAGAGAAGTTTCGAGGAAAATTATATTTTCATCTTTTAGTGAATTTATTAAATTAAATAAACTAACATAATGGCTATTATTTTACTGATTTTAAATCAAATATCTATGTTATTAAGAAAATTTCTCAAAGTATTAATTTTTACGAAATTTCGACATGACTCCTACGTTTATACAACGTTTTTCAAGGTTTCAAACCTTATTTTCAACATTTTTTACAAATTCAACACTTTTTGACAAAATTCCAAAATCTCAATCGTTAACGCTTACCAACACGTTTTTCCTAAAATATCGTTCAATATCACTTCGTAAATACATTTTCACATTCAAAAGTCCATCAAAATTCTCATAACTACTACAAAATCGCTTATTGGGCTTAAGGTCATATATAGTCAAAAATACATTTACAGTCCCAAAAACCAAAGGATCCATTTAATTTATAAGTTTATACTTATATGTAAAAATAATCCGGACCACAATAAGCCCTCCCATTAAGCCGCGGCTCAAATAGACTTATTGGGCTGTGAGTTCATAAACTCCAAAATACATATATTAAGCTTTAAAATAAGCTATTAAGCTACGTATCACTTTTGGTTACTACCATAAGCCTCAAAAATAGTCCACAACATACGTCATAACACAAAATTAATCAAAATCACTTTCCTAGTGATTTTGGGAAATCCATTCGAGGCCTATACGCCAAAATATAAGCCAGAAATAGCTTAAAAATATGCCCAAATAAGCCATACAAGCTACTATAAAAAATAAGTATTCTAGCATCATATATTATTCAACCATCATGACCACAACATCAAAACTACAAAAACCCTCTTTTTCCTTTTCTTTTTACACGAACCAAACACCCCTTTTTCTTTCGTTTCACTTCCAAAATTCAATCTTCACAACGATTAACTTGTACAACTAACATCTATGCATCAAAATAAACCCAAAAGGACAAACGAAATTTAAATTTGACAAACTACAGGAAAAAATAGTCAATTTGTGATTTCGATCACGAACGGACAACCCAAACGTTGTTTAAATGAATAACCAAACACTAGAATCACCCCCAAATATTTATGTCTTCATGTTTTCTTGATCAAACTTCAAAACTTATAAGTGTGTGTGTGTTGTAGGTGCGGACGAACACAAGAGAGAAGGGAGAGGATATTTTTTTGATTTTGAAAATAAACTATGTGTAAAAATGAGGATAAGAAAAGCATCTTATGTACAATTTGGACAAGGTTAGCTAAAGTTAAGCCACCTTGTCTCTCTAGTCTTCTTTTGCGGCCCATGGTATCCATGGTCTCGGCCATTTCTTTTCGGTGTCGGGGTCCCTTTAAAAATACTCGTAAAACTCAACCGTAAATTTTTCCCCAAAGTGGCTAATTTGCATTTTTATTTCACTTTTAAAAATACTTTTTCAATTATCCTGAGCTATTTAACGACCATTTTTACTTTCACATTCAAAACTCATTTGGACATTAACGAAGTTTGTCATACTGTTTTTCGACATTTCTCAAAATTCAAGGGTTAAACCACCCGGAATACACATAAACCAAATAATACCTTCAAAAGGATATTAATCACAATTCATCGCATATCTCATATAAAAATCACAACTCAAACTCGGTACAAAATAATCTATTTATAACTAAAAAAGTCAAATAGTCATATGGGTTATAAATGAAATTATTCAGATACACCAAAATGCGGCAAGCTTCATTCTACCCCGTTAAAAGAATTTTCGTCCCGAAAATCAACTTTATATCACTAAACAAAAGCGGGGATACGTCAACTGTATCTGATCTTCCACGTTTCCCAAGAGAATTCAGGGACACGTTTCAACATTAACCAACCTTGATCGATTTGCTATCTACTACGCTTCAACTTCTTAAACTCTCTTTCCAAAATTTCCACAGGCTCTTCCATAAAATTTAACTTAGCATCAACTTGGATCTCATCCAAAGGCACTTGCAGTGTTGGATAGCAAACACTTTCTTAAGTTTGACAGTGAAAAACATGTCATGAACACCATTCATTTCACTCAGGCCAAAATTTATCAGATAAGCCATGGGCCTACTTTCTCAATAATCTTAAACGGTCCAACAAACCTAGGTGCTAACTTTCCCTTCTTCCCAAAGCGTACCACACCTTTCTAAGGCGAACACTTTGAGCAAGACATAGTCACCTACACTAAACTCTAGAGGCTTCCTCCTCTTATCAGCATAACTTTTCTGACGATCACGCGCAGCCTTAAGTCTATCCTTAATCTGCGAGATCTTCTCAATAGTCTCTTTACTAACTCTGGGCGCCTATCAAACTGTCTTCTCCAACCTCAGCCAACATAATTAGCGAACGACACTTTCTACCATACATGCCTCAAACGGAACACATCTCACACTAGAATGATAACTATTGTTATACGAAACTTACCATGGAAGATGAACATCTCAACTTCCTTCGAAGTCCAGGACGCACGCTCTAAGCATGTCTTCCAAAGTCTGAATAGTACACTCACTTTGACCATCGGTCTGAGGGTGATAAGCCTGTATCATATTCTAAACGAGTACTAATGCCTCTGGCGTTGACTGCCAAAACCTCTGATGTGAAACGACTATCCATGAATTGATATAATCGAGATAGACACACCATGTACTAGCAATCTATCTCGTTCAATACAATCTAGCCAACCTTTTCCATTTTACAATCCTACGATAGGTGAAATAAGCAGATTACGTCAAATAGGTCCACAATAACCCAGATTGTGTCATGTCCACTACTAGTCCTAGGCAACTTAGTCACAAAAACCATAGCTATCTCTTCTCATTTCTATACGGGAATCTCAGGTTGCTGGAGCAGGCTAGATAGCCTTTGATGCTCAGCCTTAACCTTCAGACAAGTCAAACACTTACTAACATATTCAGCTATATCCTTTTTTCTTTCCAAAGCCACCAATACCTATCTCTCAAATCATAATACATCTTATCAACTCCTGGGTGTACAGAGTACTTCAACTTATGGGCTTCATCTATTATCAGGGTTCTTACCTCACCCTTCAAAGGTACCCTATTAGCCTTAAAATATGTTGACTAATACGGAATTACACTAGTTATCAATAGGCAAGACATGCATGGACTAGAATTGTTAAGTTAAGATAGTTTCCCTTGTCTTGGCTATAAAATACCCCCTTCTACCTTCCTATGGAGGGGTGAGGATTCATTTTTGTATCTCATTAAGCATGTGTCTTTCTCCCTCTAAAAAACACACATCTTTCCTTTATCTCACTAAATAATATGGCTTACTTCTTGTTCAATCCTCCCCGACCTCCATATCATCTCGATTTAGCTAGTGTTTCTTATGGTTAATAATTGGTATCAGAGCTAATCAGGAGTGTATTGTATTCGTGCGTGTTGTGATTAGTGTTTTTGTTGTGGTTTGTTTGAGCTTATTTTCATTCGTCGCATTTTTTTTATTTTAAAAATTTTTGTGTTTCACTATAACTCTTGATCTTGGGCTGTTGAGCTATACAAATTTATGGGCTGTTTGGTTTGTAATTTGTGATTTGTTCAGACAGTCACAACGTTTTCATTTTTATTCTTTTGGGCTTCAAACGTTTGTAATCTAGTGTTTCTTATTTGTGTAGCAAGTGTTTCTCATCTTATTTTCATACGCGTCGCATATGTACTTGGTTCCTTATAAAAACGTTTCTTGCTAGTTGGTTTTCATAGCTTATTTGAAATAATCACAGCTTATTACAAGCTTATATTTCTGGGTTTGATTACTCTTGATCACGGTTTGACAAAATGGTTCAAAAACCGTGCGTTCCAACTGTTTGATATTTTGTCTCACCAATCTAGACAACCGATCTAGAGTACCGATCTAAGCAACCGAACGAGTTCAACCTTGTGACACAACCGATCTAGTATCACCGAACTAGTCGTTTCTTCATCAACTGAACAAGTAACAAGCTAAAAGGAACCGAACTAGTTGATTCTTAAGAAACCAAACTAACCATGTCTAGTGCAAACCGATCTAGTTAATTGTAGTGCAAACCGAACTAGAAAGAACACTTGAGAACCGAACTAGAAAATACCCTTCATAAACCAAACTAGTTGCTTCCCGATCTAGTCACAACCTTTGAGGAACTGAACTAGTATAAACCTTGTTGAAGCCGAACTAATCTATGACACTCAAAAAATTCTATACCGTTTTTTAAGTAGTTTTTTGGTTTTACGGTTTCGTGTAACGTTCAACGACGGGACTTAAGACTTATTACCATCGTGATTGTGACATCTTTTCGATCAACGTGGTATATTCGGATTTTACCGATGATAACCGTACCAGTTCAAAAGATCAAATCCATAATCGTGAATGTTTTTTCTATTTTGAAAAAAAAACGTGTTATGAAGGGAAACTTTCTATTATTAATCAAAAGTGGAATTTTGCAATTTCAGTCCCTGGACTTTAAGGTAGATTCGCCACTCATCCTTTGTTGTTTTATAACCCTCATTGTTGAAACTTCTTTTAACCGTTAGTCCTCACAAGTTATAATTCAGCCCATTAATCATTTTAAGCTCAACAATTGTCAACAAAAGCTCACGTATTTCATGTTCAACAACGATTTCACCAATAATATTTTTTATTTCACGGTTAGTTCTTGATTTAGTAAAATCCCGTAAAAGTCGATTCTTTTTATGGATTAAGTAATAGAATTGTAAAATCCCGTGAATGTTAATTGATTTCAACAACACAACAAACACGATAACATAACCACTTAAAAACGATCCGAATATGATTCACTAAAACGTTTAAACGGCTAGATTCGGATTAAGTTGACAAGTGATACGTAGGTGGATTTGGTATCCATTATTTGAGATTGATGTTGGGTTTCTCGAAGGCGTCTATTATTTCATCATCGGAGACTTCCTTATACTTTCTACCCCTTTCTTTTAAAACCCATCCTATCGATTGTGACTTTGCCTGATCGTATACAAACTATGATTAAGACTTGGGTTTATCTAGTTAGTTTACCTGATGTAAGGAGTTACACTTGTAGTGCTCACGGGGTTTTAGCTATCACTTAAAGGGCGTTAATTGTAGTACTCTGTGTCACACGCAGATGTTGTTGTGGATAATTTCAAGAGGTGGTGTACTTCTTATAATGTTTTGGACTGGGGTAAGAGGTACTTATAGATTTAATCTTGCACCGTTCTTCATTTATCAAAACAGTGCCAAGATTAAGTAACAATTTTGGGGGAATTCTACTTCATTTTCGGAGTTGGTTACTATCGGGGTTTACTTTATCAAAGTGGTCACAACAATAGCCGTAGAATACGAGGTTGGTAAGTTAGCCAGAGAGTTTAAAGGTTGAGATGTAATCAGCAATTCTCACGGGATATTTGAAGCTACAGAACGTCAATGGTACTTCACAGTCTCATCAAAATCTTTCAAAGTTCTTCAATGTATTTCATAACTTTTCAAGATTGTTGCTTTATGAAAGAACTTCTCGTAGTATATGGGACAGTACACGACAATGATGCTTCTGAGAGTTCGCAACCATCATGGGGGAAAATGTGTACATCCGGACTTAGTTGACTTTGATGTTACCATGTCAACTTCCAGGGGGAAGTAGTGTAGACTACGTTTTATAAGTATGGACGGTTTAGAGTAGTCTGCATAAAGTGAGACAAGAATTGTTGCTAATTCCTTGCAATGTACCGCCGAACGATATTCACTAAGACTAATGATATAAGTAGCAGTAGTATTTGTTGTGGTTTTTACTTCTACAAAATTCCACTGTGTAGGAAAATGTCTAATTGAAGTTTTTTTTAGCTTACATTAAAGTTTCAGAATCTTGCTCAAGTTTGGGATGGTTGGTTTGGGGGGAAGCTGATTCAGAAACTTTGCCAAAAAGGAGTCCATGAAGAAAGCTTTTCAAGACATGCTGCATGAATTGGGGGGAAGTTAATCCAACTCATGCATACTACAATGGTTCCAGAACAAGTAAAGACATAGAAGATCAAACTGAGTACCCCTATTTTATTGTGTATTCAATGACTAGAAGAAAATGAGTCCCTTCTTCAGGCATTGGAGTGCTTGGATGTCATTTTATCATGTTGTATTTGTACTTGTTAGGTACATTGTAAGTAATTCCGTATGTCCACATATTGGGGGAAGATTGTTAGCCTTAAAATATGTTGACTAATACAGAATTACACTAGTTATCAATAGGCAAAACATGCAGGGACTAGAATTGTTAAGTTAAGATAGTTTCCCTTGTCTTAACCTATAAATACCCCCTCTATACTTTTATGGAGGGGTGAGGATTCATTTTTGTATCTCATTAAGTGTGTGTCTTTCTCTCTCTAGAAAACACATATCTTTCCTTTCTCTCACTAAATAATATGGCTTACTTCTTGTTCAATCCTTCTCGACCTCCGGATTATCTCGATTTAGCTAGTGTTTCTTATGGTTAACATACCCATATTCGATCCAGGTAGTACAAAGTTCCATCACTTCTTTGTTCTATCATCTCATCTAAACCTTTCTGCAATACTGCAAACTCATCTACAGCCTCCTTTTGAGCCGCCAATATCCTATCTTTGATACTCGACTGAAGGATCATATTCATAGCTCTAACTCTCTTAGGCTTTACTCTTTCCTTCCTACTTAGGGCATCAGCCACCACATTCTCCTTACCAGGATTGTAGCGAATTTCACAGTCATAATCACTAAACAACTCTATCCAGCGACGCTGTCGCATATTCAACTCTTTCTGACTAAAGATATGTTGAAGACTCTTATGGTCTGTATAGATGACACTCTTTGCCCTATACAGATAATGTCTCCAGATCTTAAGTGCAAACATAATCGCACCCAACTCTAAATCATGGGTAGTATAATTCTTCTCATGAATTTTCAACTGCCTAGACGCATAGGCTATCACTTTACCTCTTTGCATTAACACATATCCTAGTCCTATCCCGAACGCATCATAATATACCACAAAGTCTTCTAGTTCATCGAGGAGAGCTAGAACATGCGCATTATACAACTTATCCTTTAAGGTCTGAAATGCCAATTCATGTTCCTCACCCCAATCGAAAGTCTTACTCTTCTGAGTCAAGATAGTAAGAGACTTAGCTATCTTAGAGAAGTTCTCAATGAAATACGGTATACCCAGCCAATCCTTTGAACGACGAACCTCCGTCCGGAGTTCTAGGGATTTCCAATTCTTAACAACTTCAATCTTACTTGGGTCTACATGAATTCCATTACCATTTATCACATGCCCAAGAAACTACACTTCTTTAGCAGAATTCACACTTAGAAAAACTTAGCTTACAGTTTTCTCCTTTATTGTGCAGTTCAAAGACTACTCTTAAATTGTTCTACAAGCTCTCTTGTGTCTTAGAGTTAGGATTAAGATATCGTCTATAAACACTAATTCACAAAGCTTACAAGATTACGGCTACAAACTTATTCATTAAATCATATATATTGGGTTGGGGTGCATTTTGTCAGCACCAAAGGGCATTACACGTGAACTCCGAAATGTCCCCATTGAATCGAGGTTCTAAACGCAGTCTTTTGGTTCTGTCATACTCGCATCTCTGCTGATGATATCCAGACCTAATATCCATCTTCGAGAAAAACTGCGACCCTTGCAGTTGATCAAATAGATTATCAATTCTAAGAAGTGGATAACGATTCTTAACAGTCAACTTGTTTAATTCTCTATAATCAATGCACAGCCTAAAAGAACCATCCTTTTTCTTAACAAACAATACCGGCGCTCCTTAAGGCGACAAACTTGGTCGAATGAAACCTTTGTCTTGGAGTCCCTTGAGTTGTCCAGACAACTCCTCCATTTCAGAAGGTGCCAAATGAAAGGGAGACTTTGCTACTGGCGTTGCTCCAGGGATTAACTCAATTCGAAACTCAATTTCCCAGATAGGCTGTAATCCAGATAGATCATTCGAGAATACCTCAGGAAAATCTCTAACCACAACAATCTCTTCTTGTTTCTTATCACTAGCCTTAGCACTCATCAACAATCTCAATTTCTCTTCCGGTCTCTCTCCTACTACTCTAAGCACCTTGCCATCCGGTAGTGGTATCCTCACTACTTTCTCATGGCAAATTATTTCAGCCTTATAATTAGACAACCAGTCCATACCTATAATCACATCAAAACTCCTATGCCCAAAAGGTATCAAATCGATGTCAAAGACACGACCCTCGATTTCTAGTTTGCAACCCTTAATAACCTTATTAATCTCTACTAGCTGTCCGCTAGCTATCTCAATCTCATATTTAAAACCTAAGTCGCTGGGCTCTAAGCCTAATAGAGGTATGAAAGTAGTGGAAACAAAACTATAGTCGGCACCAGAGTCAAATAAGGTAGTGGCAAAATGATTGTTTAAAGTAAACGTACCCGTCATAATGTTCGGATCCTGGCGAGCTTCCTCTGCTCCCAACATAAATGCCCTACCCCTAGCCTGGTTCCTTTGGTTTCTACGACCCTGACCCCCATTATTAGCAGCAACTTGATTTGGACGATTTTCTTCTGGTTCTTGTGCCCTATTTAATCTAAGACAAGTTGACCTGACATGGTCGGTACTACCACACTCATAACAAGCCCTAACAGTTGGGTTTCTAGCATTGATGGGATTCACATTCCTTGGCACGCCTCTACAATCCTTTGCCAAATGACACAGGCGGTTACAGTTGAAGCATATGCGACAAGGCCCTCCGGGTGCATGGTAGGAGTTGCAGATGGTACACTTGGGCCAAGTACTTGTATTCTCTCTTCCTACATGGTTTACAGTAGTAGCAAAAGCATTCCCAGTCCTAGTCCTCTTATTATCATCCCTACCATTCTTACCCTTGCTAGGTTCCCCCACATTTTCTCTTTTCTCAACCTTCTTAATTGATCTATTTCTCACAGCCTCATCGGTCAGTGCACCAGAAATCTACACAGCCTTCTGTATAGTCTTTGGCTTCGTTGCTGCCACCATCCCACAGATCTGTGGAGCAAGGCCATACACATACCTCTCAATCATCCTACTCTCTGGAGTTACCAAATGTGAAACTAACCTAGCCAACTCATGAAACCTATCAGTATACGCAGCATGGCCAGCCCCGACCATGGCGTGATTCCACAACTCTGATTCCAACTTTTGCATCTCATGACTAGGACAAAACTCTTGTATCATCATAAACTTAAAGTCATTCCATGACATACTAACAGCAACTTCCCGGCTTAGCGTGCGAATCTGAGAGTTTCACCACGTTAAAGCCTTGCCCACAAATGAACCAGCAGTGTACTTCACTTTTTGGTCATTACTATAACCACTCATATCATGCAAAGACTCCATTTTCTTAATCTAACAAGTAAGAACTACAGCACCTCGCTTACCATCATATTCCTTAGGGTTACAAGCTAAGAAATCCTTATATGAAAAACCTACCCGGTTTTCATTTACTAACACATTCCCAACGTTCTCTTGAACGTTCTCATTAACCACATTACCATTCTGATTTCCAACATTTCATTGGTTACCAACCTGAGCTAGCATGGCGGGTAAGAGGTTCTGCAATTATTGGGCAATGATTGTCGAGAAGTCGGGTGCTCTCCCATTGGCTCCCTCTACATTCTCATTGACTCCCTTTACACCCCTATTAGCTCCCATTCCTTGGTCATTTCCTTGACCATTCAAATCATCAACACGCTCATCATTACCTTCCTTAGGTCTTCTACCCCTTCCACCTCTACCAACCCGTACACCCGTTTCCCCACCTAATGATTCGGCAGCAGGCCGGCCAGCACTTCGGGTCCTCATCCTTGGCGGCATTATCTATACGAGGGAGAACATAGGCAATGTTAGGTAGGCAGGAAGACTCGCATATATATAGAATATCTTACTATATATATAAATATACACATAACACCACCCTACGGTGTCAACATCGATTTGTGTGAACGACATTACTAAGTATGAGTGAGTTGTGATACGCTTATAACTATGTTGGCCACCGTACTTATATTCGCATCCTTTCCTAGTCATATTCAATATTGAGCTCACACATTTCAATGATTGACATAACTAAAGCACCAAACCGCGAACACACAAAAGAAAAGAAAAGCAGAACAAACCTTGGCTCTGATTACCAATATGTCACACACCGCGAACACACAATGATTGACATAGATTCTATACGCAACTAAACGACGGATCTTAGGTTATAGTATAGGCCAAACCACCTAGTTCTCTATAACCTTGGCTCTGATTACCAATATGTCACACCCCGACAATGACGGAAACTCGGGAATGCAACATAATGATCAATCAGAACACAAGATACAAAATAGAGAAAACTACATTGCATAAACTTCAAGTGCTATGAAGACCATCAACCTCGAACAACCTCGAGTGATGTCCTAAATCGCAACTAAAATCTATATTCTCTTACAATTTTTTAAATGCCCTCACAGGGGTCCATAATCCAAACTTAATCCAAAACATTCAATTACTAGGACCAAACAACATTCACTTGCTGGTGGGATGTTCCTTATATGGAGTTCGAATCATACGATGGTTGGTTGGCTTGGCTGGTGAATTTGCGTTTACCGTATAAGAATAAAATTTGCGTTTACCGTAGGATCTTACGATCTCGATCTTGAAAAGACGAAAACGATACTGGGTAGGATCCCGATCTTGAAAACCTTGGTTTTTTACAAAGGACTACAAGAGTGTGAACATCGATGTTTGCAATCCTCAATGGAAAGTTAAAATTATACCTATATATTAACCAGCAAGATTGTTGTTTCGAGGCATATTTATTAACATTCTCGGGTTGACCCAGGTTACCCGCTCCGGTTCTTTTTTTTATCAACTCATAGCACGTTGGGGGTACGTGTCACCCCTACCAAACACACACACGTAGTGTGTATATCCCTCTTTTCTCTGGATCATTCCTCCACCGTTCCTAGAGATTAACATCGATTATTGTGATGGTGGTTTGCACGTGTCGATTCCAAGATCTATACCATCACACCGGTCATCAGAGGTTTATATACATCGTTTGTTTATGGTGGTTTTCTTGAGAAGGCCTGTTGTTGCATTTGGGTATGCTCATGTATCTATTGCTTTTATCTTACTTTTATGAATGTGGATTGAATTGTTGATCATATTAGTGTTTAATTAATTGTTGATGATATTATGGTTTAATATGTGATGATATTAGGGTCTAATTAATTGTTGAAGATATTGTTTTTGGCTGAATTGCGCTCCATTCTTTGTTGTTTTCTTTTGAGTGCTTATTCAGTTGGTGCATGCATTTTGATTGATTAGTTGTTGTTTTGTTTCTTCGCGGCTTTACCTATTGATGATCGGTTAAAAACACATAGATTGCAGAACATGTAAAAAAAATCTGATAGTAATGAGTTTTGTTAGATTTTTGGCAAGCGTTTGGCCGAGGCCTGAGAGGCTGAGATGCCGAATAGGTGTTTTTTCTTGGCTTATGAACACAAATCGGCTGGCTTATGCTCTTTCGATGCCGCCACTCCTTTCGTTGCCGCTATCCATAGCGTGCGATGATGGTTGCAGGTGCGTGACGATGGTGACGGGCTCATAGGCTACAAGATAAGCTGACACACAGTATATTATATTATACAATTTAAATTAAAATGCCAGTCATCGCATTATTGTAAGTCCTGTTTCTATAGACACTATGATATAAACGCAATAAGCGATAATTAGATTTTCTACTGTTTTGTTTTTTGTGGAGCCACGGTTAGAACACCTTTATTTTGGCGAGGTAACCACAGCTAGACTGTGGTTGCAGCCATGGATGGTGTTTCGTATGGTTCCCACACTAGCGGATCTGAGCCTCATAAGTTTGTAACTTGAATAAACACGTGAAGCTGCTTATCAACCAAATCCGTCTGAAAAGCAAGTTTATTGCATGCATTCTATCTAAAAGCGTAACCATTTTGCGGTTTAGCGAGGCAACATACTGACGAGAGAAAAGTTGGTATAATGGAGGTGAAAAGATGAGAGGATGATCGGTTATACATGGGTTACTTTACAAACGAAAGAAGCTATTGTCGATTTGATGTTGGGCTACACGAGGCAATGATGAGTTTAGGGGTAAGGAAGCTTAAAGACGAGGTCATTCGCACCTTGGCATGGCAACTTACGGAAGTTGCAGCCATGGCATACGTTCTTCGCTTCGCTACTCTTCTGAGCCTATACATTGGCGTTTTATCTCTTCAGCCCAACGCAGGTCGAGTCGGCTCTGGCAATGGGATCAGGTACATGAACCAAGTTTGATGCACACGTCAGGATTACTCTTTTTTTTCCGTAGAAACAATGTAGCACATCTTGATAAAATTTATTGCATTTATAATATTTATGGCCTCACCGTAGCGAAAACCCATTATATTAAAGAGTGAGAATCGTTGATTCGAGCATAATTATAACATTCTCGGGTTGACCCAGGTTACCCGCTCCGGTTCCTTTTTTTATCAACTCATAACACGTTGGGGGTACGTGTCACCCCTACCAAACACACACACATAGTGTGTATATCCCTCTTTTCTCTGGATCATTCCTCCACCGTTCCTAGAGATTAACATCGATTATTGTGATGGTGGTTTGCACGTGTCGATACCAAGATCTAGACCATTCACACCGGTCATCAGAGGTTTATATACACCGTTTGTTTACGGTGGTTTTCTTGAGAAGGCCTGTTGTTGCATTTGGGTATGTTCATGTATCTATTGCTTTTATCTTACTTTTATGAATGTGGATTGAATTGTTGATCATATTAGGGTTTAATTAATTGTTGATGATATTAGGGTTTAATATGTGATGATATTAGGGTTTAATTAATTGTTGATGATATTGTTTTTGGCTGAATTGCGCTCCATTCTTTGTTGTTTTCTTTTGAGTGCTTATTCAGTTGGTGCATGCATTTTGATTGATTAGTTGTTGTTTTGTTTCTGTGTGGGTTTACCTATCGATGATCGGTTAAAAACACACAGATTGCAGAACATGTAAAAAACCTGATAGTATGTGTTTGGTTGGATTTTGGGCTGGTTTGGCCGAGGCTGAGAGCTTGATGCCGAATGGTGTTTTGCTTGGCTTATGAACACAAATCGGCTGGCCTATGCTCTTTCGATGTTGCCGCTTTTTCGATGGTGACGGGCTCATAGGCCACAAGATAAGCTGACACGCAGTATATTATATTATACTATTTAATTAAAAGGCAGTCGTCGCATTATTGTGAGCCTTTTCTATGGACACTATGATATAAACAATAGGCGATGATGATGATTTTCTACTGTTGTGTTTTTTGTGAGCCACGGTTTACAAACACCTGTATTTTGGCGAGGTAGCCACAGATAGACTGTGGTTGCAGCCATGGACGGTGTTTCGTATGGTTCCCACACTAGCGGATCTGAGCCTCATAAGTTTGTAAATGGAATAAACACGTGAAGCTGCTTATACCAAATTAGTTCTGAAAAGCATGATTATTGCAATGCATTCTAGCTAAAAGCGTAA
>BQNB010053092.1:28337-40190 GCA_026074375.1 Tanacetum coccineum
TAAACCAGGGTAGGCGTACCTATTCGCTCTAATAATCACACAAGTACTAGGTAGGCGTACCCATCCGATCCAAACAATCATACAAATACTAGGTAGGAGTACGCATCCGATCCAAACAATCATGCAATACATAATATTCACATAGCAGTCATAAGCACATATATTGTCCCAAAAACAAAACCACATTTCGCACAGATTAATTCAAAACATTTCAAAACACATTTGAGTATTATTTTTCCCCAACGGAAAAACCTGTAAAAAGTGGGGCTACAAGAACTCACCTCAATCAGCAATCAAAAGCAACCGCACAAACTCAAAAGGCAAAGCCCAAACAATCTCTACGCAAGCGCACAATGTACCCGGCAACGACCTAATATATACTAACTTATTAATACTCATACAAAATTATCTTATTGTACAAGTGTTCGTCTTTACTCACGCAAAATCCTCATTTTCATCCTAAAATCACATTTCAAACTCATATCAATCCAAACTCGTTATCTCATACCGTTATCCCGTTACAAAAACCATCGTCTTATTACTAAGACTTTATTTCGTTATCAAAACTTTATCTCATATTATTGTTGTGTGGTAATTACGTGAAAACGACTCAAAACACTTGGGCAAAGTGCGACATCAATACAATACAGCACAAACACCTCAAATCGTTGAACGATACAATCGACCAAAATACTCTGCGGAAATCTAACGAAAAAGAAATGAGTAAAAACCCATAAGCCGAAGATAAATAAATCCACATTTCCGTAATCCATACGATTAATATATATATATATAAGTATTTAATAATTTAAATAAAAATAATAGTATTTTATTATTATTTTTGTCTTATTATTGGGCTAACGGGGTAATTACAACGTCTTGTTACTTTAATACGTCCATGTCCACTAGCTCTTACCTCGACAGTTAATCTTCCTTAAGATTCATCCTTCATTTCCTCAATTAAAATCGACACAACGATTATAAATATTAAATCTTTAAGAAAAAGATTTCGAGAAATTTCATCTCTCGTCTTGCATTAATTTTTCAAGTAAAATAACTATTTATTAGTAAAATTTTGAAAATTTTACCCCTTTTAAGCAAAGTTTCTAAGTATAAATTTCTTTTGAAAATTCGACATGACCCTTACGTCTTTATGACTTTTTCCAAGGTCTTAAACCTTAATCCAAAACGTTTTTTTTTCACAACTCGACGTTTTCCAATGAACACAATATCAATACCTTCAACATGTTTTATCAAATCGTAGCAAAATAACCCTTTTACATTCGACAAGTCTAACAAAATCTCCCTTAGTCCAACATAATTCCTTTAGCCCATTTATAAAGTCCACAACTTTATTTACTTGTTATTGGGTCTTATGGCCCTTTATGGTCTTAAATACTTAACCCGATAGTAAGCTTAATCTATACCTCTCTTCATAAGTCCAAAGACATAATCCAAAGCCCAATGGACCTTAAGCCCATTAATCCTAAATAAATATAAGTCGAAATCACATATCCGTCATTAAGCCGAAACAATAAGTTATAAGCTCATAATATTATATATATATATATATATATAAGTCGATAACCCAACAATAAGCCCAAAGCTTTTTAATATAAGCCGAAACCAAACAATAAGCCATAAGCTTAATATATAAGCTGAAAATCCAAATAAGCTATAAGCTTGATTTATAAGCCAAAATTACAAGCTCGAAATAAGCCGAGTCCAATAAGCAAAAGCCCAAAACCAAAAACTAAGCCCAACAACCAAGTCAAAGTGGGCCGAGCCCTCCTTGGTGTCGGACCAACAAAACCAAACGGACCCTTATTGGGCTGAACGAAACCAAATGCACCCTTCGGTTGGGCCGAGCCCACACCGAGTCCACAACCACATGTGGGTTGTGTCGAACCACCAAACGGGCCGGTTGGGACGAGCCCACACCGAAACAACCCGAACCGAATATCACATAAGCCCAATAAGCTATATCTTAGCTTTTGAATAAGCAAAACCTCAAAATAAGCCATTTTAAGCATTTATATAAAATATAAAATTACCACAACAACCATTTTATTCAAACTCAAAAATCCTTCTTTTCTTTGTTTTTTTAGTTGACGCACAAACAACCCTATATACATTTTCGCTTTTAATTTTCGACCTTTTTGACGATCTACTTGTACAACTAGTGTCTAGACACCACCATAATCATAAAAGTACAACTTAGTATCAAAGTTTTTGAAAAACTTACAAGTTTGGATGACCTTGGTTCAGTTTTGACGCGAAAGGAACGAATTTGAACACCTTTTATATAACCCGCGTCTACTAACTATCAACCACTAACTATTCTTAACCCGTGATCTTGAGCTAAACTTCAAAAATCTGTGTCTTCCCTTTCCTTATGGTTCGTCCGACGCATAAAGAGAGAGAGAGAGATAGAAATTTATGTTATTTTAAAAATGAGAGAATGATGAAAAATTTGTTAAGGTGGAGGAATATTTGTGTACCAAGGGAACATACTAGCAATATTTTAGCCTCCATGTCTCCCCTTATCCAAAATAGGCGTCCAAGCATCCTAGGAGGCCTCGGGTCTTCCTTTTTGTGTCGGAATCACTTAAAAACTTAATTTTTATCTATTTAAAATGTCAACCAAACTTAGTTATCATTTCCATTGCGTTTAAAATCATTTTTCCATAAACCTAGGTTATTCACACGACACCTATTACATTAAATCGCTACAACAATCAATTTTGAGCCGTTATCGGCTGACTCCGGACCGAGAACATGAATTTTTGACAAAACTAAACCGAACCTCGCTTATCCATTTAAAAACACTTCAAATCACAAAATATGGCTCGTCAACTTATATTCAACCAAAATTTCACCATTTTATGACCGTTTCAGTCTTTTACCGAATTTCACAAAAACACCGTTTTCTGATAACTTTTAAATCTCACACTTAGGATTTACGTTTTAAATCACGTTATTATATCATAATGAATTTATTAAGTAAATAAACCCATTTACAAATTCCCAAACTCATTAAATCTCCGCACTTTAATAAATTGCCCTGCCAGTACGCGCTTTGTGACGATTTTTCGCTAAACGCGGGAAAACTTCCTGGAAAGCTCTGAAAACCTCAAAACCACTTTAAAACTATTAAAACGAATAAAAAAATAATTCATTTACGAACTCAATACTTCATCAACTCCCGGTTAAACCGAAACCATTTTTATGGAAAAATGATCAACATAAGTCAGCTTTCATCAAGAAAACTGGCAAGATCGAAAGACTTCAAAATACGATACTATAATATTTTATAATACTTAACCTTGGGAATATTACTGGTTATCACAGTCTCACCCCCTTAAAGGAATTTCGCCCTGAAATTCAACTTAATTCATTAATTCAAAACACTGATAGGAAATTCCATTCCTCATAGAATCACATTAATCACTAGGATTTAGTCTTTTCAAACGAGGTTTCTTACGATCCCTCTAAAGACTAAGTCTTTCCACAGTCCAATCCTACACTTTCTCATGGTCAATCCATATCCGATTACAAAATTACGATAGCCTCTCATACTACCTCATAAATCTAGAATTTCTCACACTTAGGTCTTACTATCTCAGTCAGGTGTTAGGATATGATCCAGTCCTCGATGTGATGGCAAATCTATTAGAATTGGCATTGAAAATCTTTTTGATTATCCAACCATCGGGACTAACCCTACAGGGTATACGTCCTACACAATACGACTCACACTCTACTTTCTCAAGAACGCCCATGGTTTTTTACCAACATTTACTTACTCAAAATCCCTAAGTAAACTTTACTTGGTTAACAATCCTGGCTCTACTAAAAAAATTACAAGAAAAGTAATGCCATTGTGTGTGTGAGTGAGGGCCTTTTTTAGCTATTAGATAACCTTCTAGGGAGCCTGAGAGTAGTTAGACGCTCCTGCTTAATCTCTCATCCGTATCCTCTAATCATGGAGAATCAATACTGGCCATTGGATCACTTTGATAATCACACGGATTGCCAGCGTGGCAATCCGTTGTGAGATACCTTGTGCTTTCATTGTGAGTGAATCCAGTGTAAAACCCATCAATTTTGTGCTTTCTTCATTTGCCACCGTGTCATTCTTGGGATTAGCCAATATGGTGCGTTTGATTACATTTTTAACGCCAAGGTGTACTTGAGTACTTGAATTACCTTCTTTAACCCTCAATTTAGCTTTGCCCTTTGTTTTAACCTGTGGGTAAATCGGAGGAGACGATGAACAGTGCTTTTGTTCTTGGCGCCCTTTTTTGGTTTTAACTGAAACGGGTAAAAATGGGGGTGAGTTTGGGTGAATGGCAAAATGAGTCCCTCTCTTTGTTTAACACAAGTCATAGTGTTAAATGACTTCCAGTTTTGGCAACTTTGATCCCTGGACTTGTTAAAAGGGTTATGGGCTTAGGTTTTGGGCCGGGTAAGGATACATGGAAAGGTAAAAGCCCATTTAGCTTTTAGGGACCATTTGTGTAATTTTGGAAACTTGAGGGACTAGTATTGTAACTTTTGGGTTTTGTCTTTAGTGAGTTGACCAAGGGTTGACTTTTTGACTATGGCCTTGACTTTTTGTCCTATTTGTAGAAAGCTTCCGGCTCTTGTACACTCTTCCGTTCTCGTGTCCGTGTTTGCCCGTTTTTGATTGTTTTCATGTGATTTTTGCTATATCCGTACCTGCATACACACAAACACAAAACAAGCATATTTTTGCCATTTTCACTGTGTTTTTGGTCATTTAGGGCTATTTTGATATAAAATGGATATGTGTTTTCACACATATCAAAATTCCCCAAACTAAACGATTTGGTGTCTCTCGCAATATTTACATGCCTTTAATAAACAATATTTCAAAACTTCCCCAAACTAAACCTTTGAAAAGTAGCAAAGATTTTTGTTGAGAGAGCTAAGAGATCACAAGTTATAAAACACCCCTATTTTCCTATTTTTCTAGGCTTTTACTTATATATATATATATATATATATATATATATATATATTATTATTTTATATTATATATATATAATTATTTATATATATATATATATATATTTGATATTATATATATATATATTTTTATTATTATTTTGACTTTCGTTATTTTATAACTGTTAGGGATTCATAGAACAAGATGCATTTCGAATCCTGTGATGCCCCAAAAAGGATAAAGTCATCGTTCGCCGACTTTGTACTTTATCCCAAACAAGCTTAAAAGACTAAAATCACAGCTAAATATCAGTAAAGATGCTAAAACTATATATCTGCAACTTGTGAACTTTTTACTCCCGATATTTATTATATCTTAAGTGAGTGTGCTATCTTGAATTTCAACCATGGATCAACTTTTTGCAACATACTATGCTTTACGTTCCACCTTAGAATAATGATTTTAAAGGCGAGATCATCCCATGTAGCGACTTTCGTCTCGGCACATCCCAACCTTGCGGCTAGTACGGCTTTTGACACCCCACAAAGACTAGTATCGGGACTCACGGACCTTAGGTTTCAAAAACTCTCAGGCTTCCCGAATATTCATAGCTTATAAAATAGAGTAGTCAAAGTGCAAAAGCATATTTGAATTTAACAAAAAGAAGTCAATTATTAATTCACACTTAATTATCTAGACATTTATGCAATTGTAACCCTCGACCTTTTAGAAGGCTGCAACATCGGCCACGCCTCCGACAAGATGCAGCAAACTTTTATCAGTCTCGGATTTTTATTCTTACTATGGGCTTTCTTTAGAAGACTTACCAAATCGGTTGTGAGCCCGCAAGAGGTAGTAAACTTTTATAAAACCCACAGCTTCTATTATCTTTTTATCCATCATTTATTTTTTTTTTATTTTTTGTATTTAATGAGAACTTCTTTTTGAAAATAATTTCATATATAAATTTGAATAAGACTAAAATTTTTGTCTATAATAAAAATTGGTGATCTAGTTTAATCTGTAAAATCAGCACGTATATTAATCGGGTAAGGAGCTTATGGGAGAAAAAGCAACCTAGGTACAAACATGAGCTTCTTAAGATTTCCAAATAATCTTGGTTTAGCATTCTACTCATACTTAACTTTTCATTTTTCGTTATTCGCGAATTACGAAACGCTAGCCTAAAGGTTAAGGGAACAAAGCTAGAGCTCAAACACGCTCGATCGGGGTCAAATTTACTCTCATTCTCTACCCAGCAAGAAAGTCAAAATTGTGACAAAAACACTTATTTTATTTTTTATATTTTTCTACAAATTAAACTTTAAAATTTTTGAAATTTTTGCTATTTTTGCGGGAAAACGGGGTACGTGAGAAACAAAAGAATCAGTAGGTAAATCAGATCGATAGATTCCCTCCCCAAACTAAAATGAAACATTGTCCTCAATGTTTAAGGCGGGTCTCTACGCAAATCTAAGCCGTTTATTAATTATGCAAAGATAAACGTGAATCGATAAGATGAAAGGATATCGGATTTCCCCAAACTAATTGCAAACAAAGGATAGGAAGCTCGAGTGAACCGGGACACAACACCGAACACGAGAGTCTTCAGAAAATTTGGGTTCATCCTGCAAACAATCACAAGTACAAACAACAAACACAAAGAACGGAAGAGTACAAGCCTCTACACATCACAACACATTAAATAGAAAATAAAAAAGAAAATGGATAAGCATGGGGTGCCTCCCACGAAGCGCTTTGTTTTTGGTAACCGAGTCACATAGCTTGACTCGATCCCTGAATTCATTTGTCCTTAGGGAGAGTGTGGAGATCTGGTCTCTTTGGGCAAGGGTCCCTCCGAAGTAATGCTTCACACGATGACCATTCACCTTAAAGTTTGGACCATCAGGTTGAGATAACTCAATGGTTCCGTATGGAAAAACTTTGGTGATGGTGAAAGGTCCTGACCAACGAGTTTTAAGCTTTCCTGAGAATATCTTTAGACGAAGTTGAGAGTAAAAACTCGATTCACGCAACATTGAAAATGCGGTTTTTTATCTTTGAGTCGTGAAGCTTCTTTCGTTCTCTCCTATAAATCAAAGGAATTCCTTATAAGCTTGATCACGAAGCTCTATTAAGTTATTCAGCTGAAGCTTCCGGTGATCACCCGCAGTTTTAAGATCGAAGTTAGCAAGTTTCAAAGCCCAGTATGCTTTATGCTCTAATTCAATTGGTAAATGGCAAGACTTTCCATAAACAAGCTTGTAAGGCGTACAACCAATTGGTGTCCCCCTAAATGCCAGTACGAAAGGCCACAAGGCTTCCATTTAATTTGTCAGACATGAGCACGGTCTTTCTCCAACTGTCACTTTCTAGAATACGTTTTATACCTCGATTAGACACCTCTACTTTTTTGGTGGGGGGGGGGGGGGGGGGGGGGGGGAGCCGCTCCATTTGAGGGTGATAAGCGGTAGCTAGACGATGTGTAACTCCATACTTAGACATTACTTTAGCAAACTGATCGTTACAAAAATGGGTCCCACGATCGCTTATTATAGCTCTAGGTGTTCCAAATCGGGCAAAAAGAGATTTTAAAAACTTTACTACAACCCTAGCATCATTTGTGGGGAGCGCCTTTGCTTCAACCCATTTCGAAAGATAATCAACAGCTACGAGGATGTATTTGTTTCCTCTTGAAGACGGAAATGGTCCCATAAAATCGATACCCCATACATCGAAGATTTCACAAACTTGGATAGCGTTTTGAGGCATCTCATCTCGTTGTGAAATTTTGCCTTGTCTTTGACACGTATCACAAGATTTGATCATTATATGGGCATCTCGATATATGGTAGGCCAAAAGAAATCGGCATCAAATACTTTTAGGGTGGTGAGATTGGCACTATGATGGCCCCCGGTGGGTCCTTCATGGCAAGCTTTGAGGATCTCAAGAGCTTCTTGCCCATGCACACACCGTCGAATGATTTGATCCGCACAAGTACGAAACAGATAGGGATCATCCCAGAAATAATGTTTAACGTCCTTAAAAAACTTCCTCTTTTGTTGAGTTGACATTCCTTTGATAATAAAATTCCCCGCTATGGTGATTTGCATAGTTCGCAACCATGGGGTACTGTCACTAGAATTAACTTCAAGAGGTTTCAAAAGGAAAATGTTCATTTTATGTCTTTGTTTCTAACACATCCTTATGAGGATTGTCAGTCTAGATAAATGGTTGCCACAAGGTTCTCACTCCTTTTTATCACGGATGGTGATGATCAAATTTCTTATAGGAGAAGAACCTCACGGAAAGACCTCGGCTAAGGTCTTGTTTGTTCATGAGGTACTTTAAAGCCGGTGATTCCGCTATATATCTTTGCTTTGGATAAGACAAGATATGCCGAAACTTTTCAAAAGCTTACACAACGGCAAGCTTTCCTTTTCCGTAGTGGTGTAATGAATTTGGGCTTCAGGCATAGTCTTGCTAGCAGAATGTATAGGCTAAAACATATTATCTTCGGTGTCCAAGAACTGCACAATCGCGAAATCACTTGCATCACCATAGTTTCGTATGGTAAGTTCCAATCAGGACACTAAGATACTAAGGAGCTGCGGTAAGCTTCTTTTTTGAGTCTGAAAAGCATCAATACAATCTTTAGAAAACACAAACGGTGTTTCCTTCTCAAGAAGGTGGGTCATTGGTCTAGCAATTTTAGAAAAGTATTGGATAAATCGGCAGTAAAAACCTGCATGTCCTAAGAAACTCCTAACACCTTTAACTGTAGTCGGGTGAGGGAGCTTAGCGTTAACATCGCTTGCACGTATCGACCTCAATTCCCGCCTTTTGAAATTTTATGCCCTATCACAATTCCTTCTTACACATAAAGTGGGCACTTCTCCCTATTAAGAACTAATTTCGTTGTCTCACAACGTTTTAGCATCTTTTCTAAAAAATGGAGAGGCATGAATCAGAATAACTATCACCCCCAAAACCGAGAAATAATCCATAAAAACTTCCATGCGTCTTTTCGATCATATCATGAAATATGGGCCATCATACACCGTTTGAAAAGTACGGGAGCATTACACAAACAAATGGCATGCGTCTGGTACGCGGGGGAGTGAACGTTCTATACGGGCAGTGAAGTAGTTTTCTCCTGGTCTTGGGGATCTATTGGTATTTGGAAGTATCTTGAAAATCCGTCTAGAAAATAATAGAACTCATTCCCAGCTAATCTTTCGATCATCGAGATTCCATAAACGGTAATGGAAAATGATCTTTTCGAGTCCGCTTCATGTAATTTTCCTATAGTCGATACAAACTTCCATACGGTAACTAAACGTGGCGAAATTATTCATGTTCTTCATAGCAACGACGGTTATTCCACCATTTCTTTGGGGGAACACAAATGCACTGGACTAACCCATGGGCTGTCAGTGATCGGGTAAATCATTCCGGCCATCAAGATGTTTTAGGACCTTTTTTTGATTACTCATGAATTTTTAGGTTATACTATGTCTTTGACTCTGAACGTAGGTTTGTAATCATCTTCCATCAAGATGTGGTGGGTGCAAAACGAGGGTCGATACCCGTGATGTCGGTGAATTTTTCTAAGAAATGGCCCTTTTTGTGAGTTTTGAGCACTTTTTAAAAGTGCATCTTTTTTCATCATTTTTAAACCTTTTGCAATTAATTAAATGGTAACTTATCGTTGTCTTCCAAGGAAAGCATATTCTAGTGAGACGGGCACAATCTTTAACTCTAATTCCGGAGGCTTTCAATTGAAGATTTTGCCTCGGTCACTTCACTGTGTTTAAGGGTCCATCGGAGGAAGTTGAACGGGTCATTATTTACAAAAAACTTTTTTCAATCAAACATATATCTTCCTCTCCCCACCCCACTCCCCAGGATTACAACGACATGAATCAATTTCCGGTGAATCGGAATCATCCTTAAGATAAGATTTTATTTTTCCAAAATGAATTCGGAAGTAAACGGCTCAGACGTCGGGATGGGATTGCCCTCCCGATGTATTAGAAATTTCCTAGCAATTCCGGAGCATACTCTCACAAAACTGCATCTTTAATGTCCAATCGGTTTAGACCTATTTGTCATTTGTAGAGGTGTATCTCGTGGATTTGATCTAGATTAAAGTGACGCTTCGCTATCAACCCGAGGGTTTTTCCTCTCCATTATACATCTATTAGAGCACGACGGTTCCTCAAAAAGGATCTTCCCAAGTGTGAGAGGCACTCGAGGAATCAGCTTCATAATCGAAAACATACAAAGTCGTAGGCGAAAATGGGAAATTTCCCAACGCTGACAAAAAAATCTCGGCGAGCATAGGATAAGTAATTGATCGTCTGCTAAACTCTTAAGCCATCCGAGTTGGTGTAAGTTCAGGTAGAGAAAGCTTTTTCCAAATAGAAAGAGGCATAAGATTTATGCTCGCACCAAGATCGGCCAAGGCGTGGCATACCTCTATTTCCCGGGAAATTACATGGAATAAGAAACTTGTCGGGATCTCCAAGCTTTTCGGGAAGCTTTTTGAGGAGCATCGCTGAGTAATTCTCGTTCAACGGTATCTTAGCCAACTCAAGCAATTTTTCCTTATTCATGAGCAAACTCTTAATCGTAGGAGCAAATATTGGCATCAAAAGTAAAGCATCCGCGAAACTAATGTCGAAGCGCAAATCTTGAAAGATTTGAAAGATCTTCTCCATTTGATTCGAAGCTTTGTCACGGGACTTTTGATCATCACGACGTGAAGAATATGGAATATTTGGCTTAGGTAAACTCTTCGGAACATCGGGTTCCAGAATAGGAGTGGTTTTAGGCAGAGTCTTCGGGACATCGGGTTCCGGAATTGGAATGGGGATAACCGAAGGTGGGATTTGAGTGGTACTTCCTTGGAAATTTGTTTGCTCTTTATCCATTGTCTCCTTGGTTTCTCGTTCCACTACCTTTTTAGGAGAAGGATTAGTAGGAATCGAGGGTCCCTCGTAAGCAACACCACTTCGAGTAGTGATCGCTTTCATCTCACCCTTCGGATTTAGAATGGTATTACTTGGAAGAGTACCCGAAGTTTAGGCTTGGTTTTGAAACAATCCACAAATCATGTTTTGCAAATTATTTTGAAAGGTAGTTTGTTGATTCATCATGACGGCTTGTTGAGATTTTATCGTGTTTGAATTTCATTCTTAAGGTCTCATTTCAACAAGTTGATTTGATTTTGCATGTTTCTCAACATTTGATCGTTATTTCTCTTGTAACTCGAAAAATCATTTGAAATCTCTTGTTAACTTGATTATTAGGCACTTGAAAAGGTTGGTTTTGAAATCCTTAGTTTTGAAAATTTGGAGCATGATTATTTTGAGCTTGAAAACCTTGATTTCCATGAAAATTATTCCTTTGAACTTGATTTTGATAAACCTATTTTGACCATTGTTTTGCACCAAAGCAAAACCTGGTGGTGCCATTTGATTACTAACACGGTTCGGAGGGTTAACTGTAAGTTCCTGTGGTCGCACAAACACTAGCCTGATTGTTATCGTTAGCCGGACAATTATACCAAGAATGGGCACCACCACAAGTAACGCAAGATTCCTCAACTGCCTTAACCGGAGCGGGAGTGACAACTTTTTTAGAAACAATCTTGTTGAAACCTAATTGTAGGCTTTATAGATCATTTTGCCCATCTAGGATATCATAACATTGATCACGCAGCGGAATAACAAATAAGAACAACAATGTTATGAACAAGGTTTTTATTCATAAACAAATAAACTATAAACTATTTGACTTTAATCAGTCGACTATGAACTATTACTTAAACTAATAAGCTAACTATTAGACTCTCATTGGAGAGATCTAACTATGA
>BQNB010053093.1:0-40188 GCA_026074375.1 Tanacetum coccineum
CGTATTAAATTACTAATAAGTAGCATAAGTTCAAACACCTAATCATAATAGGTTAGTAAATAATATAGATAATACTGTCATAAAGCAATTTCCCTTATTGTTTACTTCCTCATGTTTCTACACAACTTTCTAAGACTTTTGCCGATTAACCTTACTCTACCATGATGCTCATCTCTTAATTGCACTTGACGGTTGATGATTTCAGTTTGGCGGGTGTAAAATAGTTCAAGGTGAGAGTTAATGTTAGGTGGATTTTGAAAGACTTGAGGAACTTGATTGGTTAGGGAATTGACATAACGAATGGGGGAAGGAGTGCTTGCACGCGAGGTCCCTTTGTCATTCCCATCGTCATCATCATTGTTGAGATGAGATGAGAATGGTTGATCGAAGGTAGAAGAAGAAGAAGTGGAATGACGACCTCTTCTCGTGCCACAATCTCTTCTGGGTTTTCGCTCTAGCTGAGTGGCAAGAGGAGTCATGACACGATCGTACAAGACATAGGACTCATTTTCCAATTCGGGATTTTCTCTAATGATGAATTTAAACAAACGAGTTAATAACATACCATAGGGTAGAATTAACCTTTTTTGTTTAGTAACCCACTCTATATTGTTTTGTCATGAAATAGGCAAAGTTTAATCTTTCGGAGTGTACGACACAATAAAGCATATAACAAAGACATGCAGGAACATGATCTTGATTACGCCCCAGACAAAATACATTTTCCTAGATAATTTCTTCTAAAGGCTTGAGGGTTGGCTCAATTTCACGATTTAGAACTTGATATTCAAGAACATCAATTTCTTCCTCGTGACGAATGCGACAGACTTGACCATCTTGATTAATTCGAATAGACGAAATGATGTCCTCAATGGAAGGAAGGTTGGTTTGATATGGACCATCCAAAGGGATACCATATGCCAACTCATCAAGTCTCCATCTATTGGTAAAGACACACGCACCTTCATAAGGTATATCGAGAATTTGAGCAAATTCTTCAAGAGAGTAAGAGAAGAATTGATTTTGAATAACAAATTCGACAAACATTTTACATTCGTCGGAATAACTGACTCGATATTGACTATAAAACTCGAGAATGAAGCGAGGATAAATTTGTTCATTTATTTCAAGGAGACACTCGAACTCGACAAAATGGAACAAAGATCGAACATAGTTTAGATCCGCAAAGTTGTCAAAAACCACCCGACCCTCATGAATGTAACGACTTTCAAGGTCTCTTAGTTTTTCTTTTATAGGTGTACGGTATTCATGTGATATCATTGGTATGTAGGCTCTTGTATTTTTATGATCTTCGGATGACTTACGAGGCATGATTTCCTAAAACAAAAAGCAAAATCACATTTTATTATCATTTCACTTGTAGTTGGTTATGCACATTGCTTCTAGTGTGTGTCTAGTGATATTCAAATGTAGAGTAAACATATATAACTAGACTTAAAATTAAAATCCTAAGACTTAACCTAAACTCTCCTTAATTTGATTTTTCTCATCTAAACAAGTCGAAAAAAATATATGAGTTATGTATCTCTAAATTTGTTTATGAGATCATTATGCATGTGTTTGAAAACGTTTTTAGGTTGGATTAACAATGCATAACAACAATTTTACTTTGTTTCTAACTTGAGTGATTTGAAAATAAAATTAGGGTTTTGGTTCAAAATCAATTTTTCAGTAAAAGTACAAAATTTCACTAATGTATGGCATAATCTTATTACTACGGGAAGCATATTAGTTATACATTGTATCCTAGTTGTCTTAATTGTACAAAATTGAAAGAAAACACAAAAATCCCCAATTTTAATTTTTGGTGTTCATCATGAACCCTAGACTCAAATTGAAAGAAAATAGATGAAATGACTTACAATTGATGATCTTTGTGATATTAGGATTGATTATTAGTGTTGATTTGATCTTCAATTGATGTTTAGATGGTTGATTTTGAGTTTTGGTGGGTTTTGGGTCGTGTTCGTCGAGTGCAGCAGGTAAGGGGGTGTTTGTTTTTCTGTTTTGAAAATTTTTGTTTAAGTGTCCCATTTTGTGACTTGCTGGTGGCGGTCCCATATTTACCGGCGGTCCCAAATATATTGGGGGCCGCCTATATGGGGGCCGCCCTCAGTCAAGGGTTTTTAAACTTGGTTTTTGACAAAATTTTTACGAAGAGGAGTGACATTTTAATTTGCATTTCGCGAATTAAATATGCTTAAAGTACTTCGGATGAAGTATTTAAGTTGTCACGACACGGAATGGAACACGGACTAGAATTGAGACAGAAGAAAGAGAAGCGGACTAAGATGATTTATGGAATGTGTTCCATCATTCCTAAACCAAGACGTAGATAGTTAAACGATTCATGTTTAAGGGGTTTTGTAAGAATGTCGGCGATGTTGTCGACGGACGGCACTTTTTCGATTGAGATATGTCCTTTCTGGACATTATCACGAAGAAAGTGGTGACGTATTTCGATGTGTTTGGTACGAGAATGTTGCACCGGGTTTTTGCTAAGGTCAATCGCGCCTTTGTTGTCGCACATGATGGGAACATCGTCGAGTCGTACATCGTAGTCGATGAGAGCTTGTTTCATCCATAGTGCTTGTTGACATGCCTTTCCGGCGCTTACGTATTCGGCTTCGGTAGTGGATATAGCAAGAGCGGTTTGTTTCTTCGAGAACCAAGATGTCAAACAACATCCCACGAACGTACAAATACTGCTAGTGCTCTTTCGGTCCACATAATCTCCCGCATGATCAGAGTCGGCATATACTACGGTTTCTATGCTGGTCCCCTTAGGATACCATAATCCTAAGTGCGTAGTGCCTTTAATGTATCGGAAGATACGCTTAACCGCTTCAAGATGAGAGGTTTTCAAAGCCTTTTGGAAGAGGGCACAAAGGCAGACACTAAACTGAATATCGGGCCTACTTGCCGTTAGGTATAATAAACTACCTATCATGCCTCGATACTTGGTACTATCTACCGACTCACACTCTTCATCTTTTGTGAGTTTAGTATCGGAGGACATGGGGGTTTTCATTGGTTTAGACTCTTCTAGACTAAATTTCTTAAGCATTTCTTTAATATACTTAGATTGATTAAAGAAAATACCATCTTCCATTTGTTTTATTTGTAATCCAAGGAAAAAGTTAAGTTCACCCATCATGCTCATCTCGAACTCATCATGCATGATTTTGGCAAATTCATTACACATGTCTTGACAAGTCAAACTGAATATAATGTCATCGACATATATTTGAACAATGATGAGATTTGAACTTTTCTTCTTAGTAAAAAGAGTGTTATCTACCATTTTCATTTTATATTCATGTTTAATAAGGAAAGCTTTTAATCTATCATACCAAGCTTTGGGTGCTTGTTTAAGACCATATAAAGCTTTCTTTAATTTATAAACATGATCCGATTTTTCAAAATCAATAAATCCTGGAGGTTATGCTACGTATACCTCCTCATTGATAAAACCCTTTAGGAATGCACTTTTACATCCGTTTGGAATAGTTTAAAATCTAAGGCACAAGCATAAGCTAATAATATTCTAATGGACTCAAGTCTAGCAACCGGGGCATAAGTTTCATCATAATCGATGCCCTCTTGTTGGTTGTAGCCTTGAGCAACTAACCTAGCCTTATTTCGAGAAACAATACCGTTCTCGTCTAACTTATTTCTAAATACCCACTTAGTTCCTATGATTGTCATATTCCTATGTTGAGGAACTAACTCCCAAATGTCGTTAGCATAGAATTGATTTAATTCTTCTTGCATGCCGACTATCCAACTTTCATCTCCTAATGCTTCATTCACATTCTTAGGTTCTATAGTTGATATAAAACAAAAGAAGTTACTTTGGTTTTAGGCTTGTGATCTAAGGTTATTTGGGTTATGGTTTTCCTTATGGACATTTTCCTAATGAGTGGTCCTAAATTTCTTAATGTTGATTATTTCATCAATCTCTAAAGTTTCATCCACAATGTTGTTTTCTAGGTTTTTCCTTTCGGTGACCTTAATGCTTCTTCTTCATCTAAGTCATCATCTACCCAGGGTTATGTCTTAGAGGGTGGAGGAGTTTCATCGAATGTCATGTTTAGTGATTCTTCGACTTTCCTAGTGTGTTTGTTTAGGATGATATAGGCTTTACTATTTTGAGAATAACCTAAAAAGACACCTTCATATGACTTTGGGTCAAACTTGGTAAGGTAGTCTTTGGAGTTCATAAAAAGAAGCTTTTGCCTTCCAAACACTCTAATATAATCTAACGTAGGTTTTCTACCTCTTAAGAGTTCATAAGGTGTTTTCCCTATAATGGCTCTAATGAGAATTCGGTTGAGAATGTATGTTGAAGTATCTACGGCGTTACACCAAAAGTTTTGTGGTAACAATTGCTCATCAAAGTAGGGTTACCTCGTTTCTTAAGTGTCTATTTTTCCTTTCGACCACGCCATTTGATTAAGGAGTGCGTGGAGCCGAGAAGTTATGTGGTAATACGTTGGTATTGAAAAACTCTCCAAATTGCACCTCATTATCAAATTCTCTACCGTGGTCGGTTCTAATTGACACTATTGAACAACCTAATTGGTTTTGGATTTTCCTACTAAATATTTTGAATTGATCGAAAGCTTCAGTTTTATCCTTAAGAAATCTAGTCCAAGTGTACCTAGAGTAGTCATCTACTATGACTAGGGTGTAACGGTTTCCTCCATAACTCTGCACGACGGATGAACCGAAGAGATCCACATGGAGAAGTTCTAAGCATCTAGTCGTTGAGACTACATTCTTAGCTTTATGACTAGTGTGAGCTTGTTTTTAATTTTACAAGCATCACAAAAATATTGATCAAACTTAAGCTTAGGTAAGTTTCTAACTAATTCCTTAGAGGCCAACGATTGAATGAGACGCATATTTGCATGTCCTAATCTCCTATGCCACAAGGTGGAATTTTCATCAATCGTTGTTAGACAAATTTGATCCTTTGGCTTATTTCCTAATTTCATCACATATAAGCCTTTCTTCCTAATACTTCTACCTATGACTTTACCGTCCTTAATGATTTCACTATCATGTTCAAAAAAAGTTACTTTACACTTATTGTCACATATTGTCCTATACTTAGCAAATTAAATCCTAAGTTATCAACATGTTCTACATTATCTATTTTGAGAGAGTCATTAGAAATCGTACCTTTGCCAATGATGTTACTGCGAAGATTACTACCAAAAATGACATTACCTCCATTATATGCCTTGTAAGTAGAGAAGAGTTTTCGGTTACCCGTCATATGCTTAGAGCATCCGCTATCCTTGATCTATTCGTCGGGCTCCAAGTCAACTCCAAGGAATATCTATTTATTTAAGACAATAACTCAAACATTTGGTCCCTAATATCTCATGGGTCCAAAGTTGTTAGTGCCAAACATCCCTTGCATTTGATGCAATTGGTTGGGATGTGAGAATGGAAGACATATTTCCCATGGCATGTAACTTTGACGTGGAAAGTTGTTCCAACTTACGGGAAAGCCATGAGGTTGGTTTTGTCGACCAACGTGTCTTTTTTGGTTGCGGTGTTGTAGGACGAGAATAATTATTATTGACTCTTCTAGGAGGTGGAGTTTTTAATCTAAAATTGAGTTTTGAAAATTCAACTCCGGGTTTAGATAATGGCTTATAGAATTGTTTAACTTCATTGTCACTAGCAACAGGAATTTTGACTTTGTTTACAATTATATGTTTTGGTCTATGACCTAAAATAGATTTTTGAAAATACACAGTTTTCTCAGATCCAGACATTGCTGGTGGCGGTCCCATATTTATTTTGGGGGCCACCTGAACATGAAGGGGGCCGCCCATATTTATGGGACCTCCATCAGGAGACGCCTTTTTCTGAGCTTTAACAAATTTTATTTCCTTAGTTCTACTAGATGATGCTTCAAATGAATTAAACCCTAAACCCAATTTTTCTCCGAATGGTTTTTGATTATTTATCATTTCATTTAAGCAATGTGTACTTTTTTCAAATTTGTTTAATCTAGTTGATTCATCTTTAAGTTTTTCATTCTCAATTTTAAGTACATGACACTTTGCACAATCAAGATCAAATCCTTTATTTTTTCGAGTGTGGACAATTTATCTTTTAATTCTCTAAGCTCATTTTCTAGACTATTTCTAGTAGCTTTTAACTTTTTGTTTTTAGTGATTATCTTTAGACTCATTTTGCATAACTTATCATATTTGTTGTCTAAAGCTAAATCATCAATTGATGAGTTTTCATCACTAAAGTAAGATGATTAGGAACATACCTCACTTGATGCGTGAGCTACAAGACATGTTTCATCTTTGACCTTTTCATCATCTTCTTCACCGCTATCGCTCCAAGAACCTCCAACAAATGCTATTTGGTTCTTGTCTCTCGGTGGCTTTGGACATTCTCCAATAAGATGATTTGGATCTCTGCATCTAAAGCACTTCCTTTCACTTTTGCTGTTTTTGTATTCTCGGCTTCTTTGAAAGGTTTTTTTGTCGTTCCGAGGTTGTCTTACGAATCTACCTCTTCTCTTAAAGAACTTCTTGAAGTCTCTTACCGCCATGGCGTACTCTTCGTCTTCACTACCAGAAGTCAAACACTCATCATCACTAGATTCTTTCTTAGCCTTTAATGTAAGAGATTTGCTTTTAACTTTTGCTTTGACTATTTTAGAATCTGTCTTGATGGTCATATCATGGACTTTGAGGTTTCCAATGAGCCATATAGAGATTGTGATTGTTAGTCTTTCGACTTTTCATAGCGTGACATTTACTTCCATTTAGGATGTAGAGCTCTAAGAAACTTTCTTACGTAGTTCTTACTAGAATAACCTTCATCAAGAGCTTTAAGACTAGTAATAATAGTATTAAATCTAGCAAAAACACTATCTATAGATTCGTCTTCGGAAATGACGAATTGTTCATATTGTTGAACCAAAAGGTCGATCTTATTATCTTTGACTTGGCTATTACCTTGATGGGTGATTAACAAAGTTTTCCAAATTTCTTTTTTCGTGTTACACATGAAAATTCTTTCATATTCTTTTCTTGGCAAAGCATTGTAAATAACCATTTTTGCTTCATTATTTTTCGCAAGTCTCTTTTTGAGATCATCGGTTTGTTTTTCAAAAGGGATAACCTCATCTAATTTGGTTTTTGGATTTTGTATAATAGGTTGAAAATCACCATTGGTAATAACATGCCAAAGATCTAGATCTTTTGATTTAACATATGTCTCGAATCTATTTTTCCAATAAATAAAACTATCGCTTTCAAAGAGTGGTGGTCTTTGCATAGATTGCCCTTCTAGATATTTGTCGGAATCCATAGATCGATCCAAGCTTTAAAATACAATTGTGGAAACTAGAAGGGGGGGTTGAATAGTTTACACGTTTGTTTTACGTTTCAAAAGTTTACTTTCAAAAATCTATAGATTCGAGTTATATGTTCAATCAAATCACAATATGAACAAGCAATAACTATCTAAACTAAAACACGATAATCAACAATAATAATGTAAAGAGATAAGGAAAGAAACAACCAAACCAAGACACCAAGATTTTATAGTGGTTCGGCTACGAAGCACCTCTTCGCCTTACTCTACTCCTTGAGTATCCGACTTGAGATTTCACTATGTCAACAAGCTCCCTTTAGGCGGAGAAAACCGTTTACACGTCGCTTACGTTATTTTTCGACACTAAGCTAAATGTCGAGTCCTAATCTTAGCTAGAACCAATCTACCACTTCACAAGATATACACACTCACAAGATCTACTCTATCGGATCTATACGATATCCGAATCACACAAATACACAAGATAAATACAATAGAGTTTTGGTACTTAGAAGAAAAGAGGAGAGATCACTAATTAACACTTCGTTTCTTGACGAATACGAGTGTTCTTCTCTTGCACTTGAATGAGAGGGAAGAGATGAGAAGAAGAGATTAGATCACTTAAAACAAGATCTAAGTATGTTAGTGATCAAGAGTTTTAGTGAGAGAAAGAAGGTTTAGAGAGAGAAAGAAAAGACTAAAAAATTTCGTGCAAAGAGGAATGATTTTTCTGCTGGGAATAGAGCAGTATTTATAGGCAGGGAATCCCAACGGCTCTCTAGGGGCGGTCCCGGCGGTCCCTTATATATAAGGGGGCCGCCAGGCCTATAAGGGGGCCGCCGCCTAGACTCCGCTCCCTTTTTTGTCTTTTTGTGAGGAATGTTGTATCTGGTGTAGAAGCTTCCGTTTTTAGGGGAAAATTTTTATTTTAATTAGAAATTATTTTGTAAAAGTATTTTTGAAAAAAATACTTTTGTAGAATTAAAAGTGAGGATTAAGAGAAAAATATTTTCTTGATCCCTAATTATGCTTAATTATTTTGTTTATCCATACCTTAAGTGATCAGTAATCTTGAAAATGAAATTTTACATTTAATAATTTGTAGACGTTTATTTTTATTGTAAACGTTTTTACATTTTGTTATTATCAAAATGTTGAGAGTTCGAAAAATGTAAATAATGTTTCTAGGCATTATTTGTATTAACAGTTGGAAAGGCTTGATCACGATCTAACAGAATTCTAACGGTTGAGGGAAGATTATTTTTGTATTTTTATATTTTATAGAAAGAAAGTAAATCATATAATTGGAGAGGTGGTTGGTTTTAGCTATTAAACTAAATATAAATTTACGCTATGGTGATAACCTATAAAGATAAAAGAACAATGGTTATTTATTCATGTATCACTCCCTAGATTGTTTCTCTTAGTGTTGTTGCCATGTCAGCCTTGTGATGATATGTGTAAACTATTTCCTTAAAGTCTGAACGAAGTACACGAAACCGAGGTCTTACTTAGTATTCGCTAGAGCAACACACACGTAAGGTAAGTATAAGATATTACATGGCCCCTAGGAGTAACTATGTGCATGTGAATATATTAAAATGGATCAACTAATATTAGGGGACAGGTAGTATGATGAATATTCCCGATGGTACCTTCTTCACTAATCATGTTTCATAGACATATCTACATCAGTTACAGATAAAAGCTGGTTTGTTTAGAAGGCCTAACATGCACATCCATTACACGAAGTACACCACTAGATCTACATTCTAGGTGTTAGGATTAATTTGTAAATTACTTAGTTTTTATAGTAGGTATGTTGTTCACTATTGGTATGAGTAGTAGTTCCTACTGGCAGGTATGTAGTTCCTTGCTGGTTAAGGTTATTATCTTAGTTGTTCCTGGTAGATTAATCTAGTTCCTTTCTAGTAGAATAAATTAGTTCCTGGTAGAGTAAAATAAGTTTTCAAGATAAGATTTTAGTTGTTTGAGATGAGGATATGCAATGTGATAAAATAGGGATGTCATGCATATTATTCTCACGCGTTTTGAGTAAATGCCGTTTAGGGTTTCACCTCTATAAAAACCCACGGCTTAGGGAATTGTAAGAGACTCAGAAAACACAATTCTATTCTACTTATTGATTAATAGAAATCCATAGAAGGATCTTTTAGTTTTTATTAGTCATGTTCTTCTTATTAGTTGTGTCTATATTCCGCGTAGACATTAGCTTTTCAAAGCAAGAGTCTCTCTTGTGATTAGCTTGTGATTACATATGTTAATCACCATCCTTAACAGGCAGTAAAGATCTATCTAGAGTGGGATCCAACAAGTGGTATCAGAGCTTGTTGAGAGTCTCTCATAAGAAGAATATTCCTGGATTTAAGATCCTTATAAACCTCACAACCAAACACCTCTATATACTTTTAAAATGGCAGGATCTGACAATGATAGCGATGATGCTAGTGTTCATAGTGAAGCCACCATTCCTCAACAACAACGAAACATTCAACCTCAAATCATTACCACTGTCTCAAACAAACATGAAAAGTTTCCTTATTTGAAAAGAAGGATGAGTATGAGGTCTGGGCTATGAAGATGGAATACTGGATCACAAACAATGATATGAATATCTGGAAGGTGATTCAAAATGGCAATAGCTTGAAAAGGACTGGAAGAGATTGTGATGGAAGGGTCATTATACTTCCCCCAACGACTGCTGATGAACACATTGCTGTTCAGAGGGAATCAAAGGCAAGAACTACCTTGCTTCAGTCTATTCCTGATGATCATGTGGCTGATTTCCATTATATGGATGATGCAAGGATTATGGTAATGCAGTCAAAGCTAGGTGTTGGGTGGAAATGCCGAATCTAAGAGATGAGAAAGTCTATTGATGAAGCAAGGAATTTTCAGAGTTCAGAATTAGTGAAGAGAGGATTGCACAAATGGGTATTACAGAATGCAGAAGTTCTAAGTCAGCTTTAACCAACTCAAGGCCAAGCCAGAGGTAAAGATTATTAATCTCTAGTTTCTAAGAGCTTTGCCTTAATCATGGTCTAGGTAGCTTTAACCCTTGAAACCTATAGGTGGACTTGAACTTCTCTATTTTGATGATTGTAATACAAGTTAAAGGACTCTTTGAGATAGATATCAAGGATACTCTACTTTTCCTCAAGACAATCTGCAGGTCCAAGCCATTTGCATTTGTTAGTACCACTAGTGCTAGCAAAAATGATGTCATATCTATATTGTATATGATCTATTCTTCATTCTACCTACACTTGCTCCATAAACTCTAAGACTGTGTATCACAGATCTGGTAATATTAAATTGAAGATGTCTTCCTTATTTTTTTTTTTTTTTTTTTTTTATTTTATTTTTTTTTTTTTTTTTTTCTTTTTTTTTTTTTTTTTTTTTTTTTTTTTTTTTTTTCTTTTTTTTTTTTTTTTTTTTTCAATTCTTTTGTTGCTGATACTGAGACAGAACAACAAATGGCTATGAAGATTTTTGATCAGATAGAAAAATTAGATCTGGAGGAGATGGACTTAAAATGGCAAATAGCTATGCTTTCTGTTAGAGTATACAAGTTTGAGCAGAAAGCAGGAAGGAAGATTGATTTTGATAAGAAGGAATCTGCTAGGTTCAACAAGAAGAAGGTCAGTTGACTACAAGTGTATTCATAAAGAGGCCACTGCCAGAGAATTGCAGGGCAAAGGAGGAAATGAAAGAGGATATTACTCATTCAAGATTCAGGAGATTGGAAAGAAGGAAGAAGATTCCAAAGCATTGATCACTGTTGATACATTGGTTGATTGGACAGATCATGATGGTCAGAGTGATGGAGTTATTGCTCCTAAGGAGTTTGGTATGATTGCTGGTTGTGATACTGAGGATGCAATTGAAGAAGGTGCTGCCAAGATATACAACTTGATCACTGGAGCTGATTACAAGGAAGTCAGTACTGCAGGTGATGCTGGAGAATTTGCTATCCTTTTTAGGTGTCATTTCTAAGGTATCATATAATTGCCCTTTGGTTGTGACAATAAGTTTAATGAACTTCAAATGCGTATAATGAACTTAATGTAACAAAAATAGTGATATATGTTATACAAGTTCAGGCTTATAAGAACTCACTTAAAACTTGGAAAAAACAAAAAGAGGTGTTCTTTAGAAAATCAGTTGGGACACTGAAGACAAGATTAGGGTGTTGTCTATTGAACTAGAAAATACAACTAATCTGCTAAAACATTCTGAAAAGAATAAATGCTATTGCTGAGACTGCTAAGAAAGAATTACAGACAAAACATGATAAATCATTTGTTTAACTGAAAAAGTGGAGAACATCTTCCAAAAAACTTGTTAATATTAGTTGATTAGTTCCATGTCTATTAGGCAAAAGGGGTTTGGATTTATTAATATATTGGGGAAATAATAGGATGGGATGACTCTGCATTTAGTGTATTTACCACTAACTCTGAAGAAGTGGAAGGTATACCTCAATTTCAATAGGTTTGCCAAAACTAATATTATGAAAGCTGTGTCTCACTCTCTTGGAGACTACACTCCTCTATCAGATCACCTGACTTAGGATGAATCACAAATGTCTTATGGAACAAAGTCCACTCAACCTTGGTGTAACTCTATTCTGTGTCTAATGACTTTGTCTCTTGTGATAACAGTGACAAGTCTTCAGAGGTCAACTCAAATGACTTTGCCTCTAGTGATTCAAGTGTCAAATCTTCAGAGCCCAAGTCAAATGATTCTACCTCCTGTGCATCAACTTCCAGTGTATCCACATCTGAGAGTGAAGCTGAGATTGAGTCCAATGTTGGAACACCTATCCAAGAAACCATTAATGTTCAGGATTTACCTAGTTTCTCTTGTAATAGTTCTGATAAGAATGGAAACACTTCTAGGACTTCTTGTAATAAGAATGGTTATTTTAATAAAAAGGCAGGTCATTTTAGGAAAAATGCTTCATCTGTTTCTAAGTTATGTTTTGTATGTGGTAGTAGTACTCATCTTATTAAGGATTGTGATTTTTATGAGAAACAAATGGCTAATAAGACTGTTGGTAATGGGGTGGGACCTGTACATAGTAGGAATAATGTTAATCATCAAAATTAGTTTGTCCCACAAGCTGTACTTCTTAGGACTGGCAAAGTAAACATTACTCCTGCTAGACCACAACCAGTTCCTACTGGTAAGCCAAAGGTGCCTGCACCAGTTCCTACTGGTAGGCAAAATAGGCCTATTCCAGTTCCTACTGATAGAGGAGATTCTCCATCAGTAACTTCTGGTTGGTGGCAAAGTACTGCTAGACCTATGCCCCATTTAATTAGACCTACAAGTTCTTATTTTCAGACTTATACACCATATGTACCTCAAATGTATTATAATCATATGCACCCCCCCCCCCCCCCCCTACCTCCCCACCCCCACCAATATGGTGGGGTGAGGATGGGCACTGCTGTTTAAGCCTCAACAGGTTGTTCTTGGAAACACATAGAAAAGGTTTATATTGGGTACCCAAGAACAATAGTGGATCTCACACAACCTATATGGACAACCTTTTCAGATCCACAAGGTAGACCCAAGTCATAAAGGGCTTGGGTCCCCCTTAGATACTAACTTTTCCCTTGTTGGTAATATTGTAGGAAAATTCTTATACTGAGGCTGAAGATGAAGGGATCTTTGATAGTAGTTGTTCTAGAAGTATGACTGGTAACATAGAAAGACTGGATGACTTTTAAGAATTTCAAGGAGGAAAAGTGACTTTTGGTAGTGGTGAAGGTAGGATTACTGGCAAAGGGACAATCAGAACTCCCACACTGGACTTTGAAAATGTCTACTATGTGAAAGAACTGCAACAATTCAACTGTTTCATCTCTCAGGATTTGTGACAAAAGAAGAATTAGAGTCTTTTCACAGACATTGATGTCTTGTGCTATCCAAGGACTTTATGCTGCATGATGAAGTGTGGTGCTACTTAGGGTTCTAAGAAATATTATCTTTACACCATTAACTTGATTATTCTCAGTCCCAAGGGAAATTTTGCTGTTTGATGGCAAAAAGGCCTCAGTTGATGAATCTGAGCAATGGCATAGGAGGATGGTCTTGTGAACTATAAAAAACATAAAAAGGATGGTAAAAGGGTAAACTTAGTTAGTGATACCCTCCTAAATTTTCAAGAATGACCATACCTGTGTTGCATGCTGCAAAGGCAAGCAACACAAAGCCTTTTATAAGGCTATTACTGCTGTGAGCTCCATTTTTGAGCCTTTATAATTGCTTCATATGGACCTCTTTGGTCCTACATCAATTAGAAGCATTGACCATAAATATTACTGCCTTGTGATCACTGATGACTATAGCAGGTTTTGTTGGGTTTTCTTTTTGGACCATAAGGATGAGACCTATTCTATCCTTAAGGAATTTATTAATCTTGTTGAAAACCAGTTAAACAAAAAGGTAAAAGACTAATAAGATGGATAATGGTACAGTTCAAAATGCTAATTTATTGAACTCTAGTGGGTCAAAAGGGATAAGAGGGATTATAGCAATGGCTAGAACCCTACAACAATAATGGGTTGCTAGAGAAAAAATAAAAACCCTCATAGAGGTAGCATCGAACTATGTTGGCTGTCTATAAGGTACCTACTATGTTTGAACTGAAGCAGTAAGATACTGCTTGTTATGTCTTGAATAGTGTGTTGGTAACTAGTCCTCATAATAGACACCCTATGCCTTATTGACTGGGAACATGCCTTTTTTTTCACTCCGTAAATTTTAAACTCACTTTGGGTGTCATGTGACATTCTAACCGCAAGTGATCATTTAGGTATGCTTTGATAGGAAGGCTGATGAAGGCTACATTGTTGGATACTCTGCAAGTAATAGAGCCTACAGGGTGTACAATGTGCCTAATAAAAGGGTAGAAGAGACTATGAATCTGAGGTATCTTGAGGAAAAACCTAATGTACAGGGTCTTGGTCATGAATGGTATTTTGACCTCGATTATTTGACTGATACTTTAGGCTATAAACGTGATAAAGCTAACCAATCTGCAGGAACACAAGAAGCTTCAACTAACCCTGCAGGTACACAAGATGCTGATTCAGACTCAGAATGTGATGAACAAGTCATCATTGTCCCTTCTTATCCATCACACAGCATTCAAGAGGCTGAGCCTAAAGATACTTCTGGTGATGAAGTTGATGATTCTCCTCTTGATTCTGCTGAAGAAATTTTTCAACAGGAGCTTGCAAGGCTGAAAGGTCAGGAACAAAGAGCCACCTCTGATGCAAAAGATGCTGAGGAACTTCAGAAGAGAGCAAGTACAAAAACAGTTCCTACTGGTAGCATCCCAGTTCCTTCTGGTGATACAACGATTTCTCCTGGTGATGTTTCAGTTCCTACTGGTGGTGTTCCAGTTCCTACTGGTAGTCCAACTGACTCATTCTTTGATGATGAGCCTACAACAAGATTCCCCAGTCCATCAGACCTTGGAAATAATGAACCCTCACCTGGTATTTTCTCTTCTTCATCCTATGATGATGAGTTTGGTGCTGATCTAAACAATTTAGCATCAACTGTGGAAGTCAGTCCTGTGGCAACTAAGCGAATCAATACAATTCATCCTCAATCTCTGATTATTGGGGATCATACTTCAGCTGTGCAAACGAGAAGCAAGGTCAATAAGACTACTACTGGTGAATCTGCTTTTATCAGTTATATTCATGACCAGCAGAGAGACAATCATACAGACTTTCAACATTGTCTGTTTGCTTGTTTTCTTTCTCAAGTTGAACCAAGAAGTGTAGCTCAGGCCCTTGAAGATCCAAGCTGGGTTGATGCTATGCAGGAAGAAATGCAACAGTTCAAGTTTCAAAATGTATGGGTTCTTGTTGATTTGCCTGAAGGTAAATATGCTATTGGGACTAAGTGGATACTCAAAAACAAGAGAGATGCCAGGGGGATTGTTGTCAGAAACAAGGCTAGACTTGTAGCTCAAGGACACAGACAGGAGGAGGGCATTGATTATGATGAAGTCTTTGCTCCAGTTGCAAGAATAGAGGCAATCAGATTGTTTTTAGCATTTGCCTCTTACATGGGATTTATGGTTTATCAGATGGATGTTAAGAGTGCGTTTCTTTATGGAAGAATTGATGAGGAAGTATATGTCACTCAACCTAAGGGATTTGTGGATCCTCAACATCCCAAGAAGGTCTACAAGGTAGTCAAAGCTCTATATGGACTTCATCAAGCACCAAGAGCTTGGTATGCAACCCTTTCTACCTTTTTGCTGAAACATGGTTACAGAAGAGGCACCATTGACAAGACTCTCTTTCTTAAGAAGCACAAAAGAGATATCATCTTGGTACAAGTTTATGTGGATGACATCATCTTTGGATCTACAAAGAAGGCCTGGTGTGATGAATTTGAGGCCTTGATGAAGGGAGAATTTGAAATGAGTGCTATGGGAGAACTTACTTTCTTCCTAGGATTACAAGTTCAGCAAAGACCTGATGGAATTTTTATCAGCCAAGACAAGTATGTGCAAGAGATCCTGAAGAAGTTTGATTTGGAGTGTGTCAGGACTGCCACTACACCCTATGAAGCTCCAAAGCCTAAGTCCAAGAATGAACCTGATAGTCCTGTAAATGTACATTTGTACAGATCCATGATAGGTTCACTAATGTACTTGACAGCTTCAAGGCCTGATATAATGTTTGCAGTCAGTGCTTGTTCAAGGAATCAAGTCACTCCTACTACTTCAAATTTGGAAGCAGTGAAGAAGATTTTCAAGTATCTTAAAGGCCAACCTAGGTTGGGCTTATGGTACCCTAGAGAGTCACCTTTTGTGCTTGAAGCTTATAGTGACAGTGATTATGCTGGGGCAAACAAGGATAGGAAATCCACAACTGGTGGATGTCAGTTTCTGGGTAGGAGGTTGATCTCATGGCAATGCAAGAAGCAAACAATTGTGGCTACCTCTTCCACTGAAGCTGAGTATGTTGCTGCTGCTAACTGTTGTGGTCAGGTACTCTGGATACAAAATCAGTTGTTAGATTATGGGTATAACTTTATGAATACCAAAATCTTTATTGATAACCAAAGTACCATTTGCATAGTTAAAAACCTAGTTTTTCACCAACGGACTAAGCACATAGAAATTAGGCACCATTTCATAAGAGATGCTAATGAAAAGAAACTTATTCAAGTGCTTAAAATACATACTGATGATAATGTGGCTGATTTGTTAACCAAGGCATTTGATGGACCTAGGTTTAATCATCTTGTGGTTAACATTGGGATGCTCAATCCATAGATACTATGATTGAGGGGAGGATTTGAGTCCAAGGGGAGGACTGTTGTTGTAAAATTTTCTAAAAAGTTGGTTTTTAATTTTTTTTACCACTTAGTTTTTCTTGCTACACTATGTTTCTCCTAGTAGTTGTATTTTTCTCCTGGTAGTTTTAACTTTTTCTACTGGTAGTTTTAGTTCCTCTTGCTTGTCTGCCATTCGTTCCTACTGATAGTTAATTTTCCTTTCAATTTTCTTGTATATGTCTTGTGTGTATTGGCCTCACCTTTTGCAGACTAATGGTTCAAGAGGGTGGATTAGTGATTTTCTAGTGTTCTACATGGACCAGGTGGCCTTATTTTGATGAAAAAGAGTTCATACTGGTAGTTCAAGTGTTCCCTCTGGTGTTACCAGAGTTCCTACTGGTAGTTTCCATTTTTCCTACTGGTTGACCACTTCCTACTGGTAAGGATAATTTTCCATCTTGTTGACTTTTCTTTGTGCTAGTTATGTCCATTCGTACTGGTAGATTAAATTGAGTTTTATCTTAATTAAAAGTTACCATTAAGATATTGTTGGCATTTAATTCGTCAAATGGTTTCCTACTTAAATGGATAATTAATGTTTTCTCACATTTTAACAGTTACTTTTTCATTAAAACCCTAATTTCCAAACGGTCCAATAGACATTGAGATCATTCCTCTATATAAATTCAATTACCACTCTCTACCAGTATAAACTCTCATTGCGATCAACAACCAGCACAAAATCTCAACCCTATTTCAAAAATCATCAATGGCCGCACTAAGATACAGGAATAAACACAACAAAGTGGGTTATTTGCAAAAACCCAAAGGCAGTGATGATTATCATCAGGTTCTTGACTTCTTGAGCGCTTCTCACATAAGGTTTGCTCTCACTCATAACCCTATCATCTTTGACTCATTAGTCAAACAATTATGGTCTACGGCTACACTCAGGTCTCATGAGTTAGGTCCTCCAACTATCCTAGCTACCATTAATGAGACTCCCTACAGCATTACTGAGGACTCAGTAAGGAGTCAACTTCAATTGGCTGATGATGGTGGTATTGATGATTTACCCATTGCGAAAATCTATTCTGGAATGGATAACCTTAGGTATGTCACTGAAGGCAAGTTAACCTTTTACAAAAACAAGTTTCCACCTCAATGGAGGTTTTTGGTTCACATCATTCTTCATTGTCTCAGTACCAAGTCTGGTAGTTGGGATCAATTTGGTAGCCCACTTGTTGTTGCTCTTAGTTGTCTATCTGATGGGAGAAAATTTAACTGATCTAGCTACATTTTAAGGGGTTGGTTAGTAACATAGGAAATGCTAAAAAGTTCTTAATGTATCCTAGATTTCTTCAAACCATTTTGGGTATAGAAACTCGTATTACAAGTCAATACCAAGTGTTGAAGCTATCTAGCAAACTTTTTGCTAATATGAAGCTCAACTTTGCGGGGCAACCTATGCCACTTTTAGCTGCTATGCTTTCCCAAGCTCAAGCAGGTGAAGGTGCAGGGGTAGCTGCACAAGCTGTCCCACCACCCATACCTGAAACTATTCCTAAGACTAGGCTTGAACCTGACCAACCTCAAAACCATTTGTCTACACCCCCAAGACAACAAACTTCTAACCCTATTGCTCTAGTCTTTGAGCATGGTCAAAGTTCGGACCCAAACATTGCTTCCTTCTCACGAGCCCATGAGACTGATGATGAACCCTTCACTTCCACCAATGTGGAAGATAAACCTTTGAGAGGTTCTTTCCATGCATCTCCACCGAGGTCCACTCAAGCTCCCCCTGCATGTCACACTTTAGGAGGTGCAGAGGACCTTATTACACTAACTGCTTTGTCCTTTGTAGTTTCTACTTTTGTGTATAAGGTAAATTCTTTGGAAATTGAGCTCAAGGCATACAAGAAGCTATTTAAGGATGTAGTGGGAAAGTTGGTCAAGAAAGTTAAAACAATGGAGGTAAAACTCAAGACCAAGAAAAGGAAGGTGGTTGTGAGTGATTCTGACCAAGAAGAATGAGGAGAGCAAGCTGTGGATTTGGATGCTCTAATTGCATTGGCTAATGCAGCTGTGACTGTTGATTCCAATATTCCTCCTGGTGGTGCTTCTAATAATCCTGCTGCTAGTTCCCATATTCCTACTGATGTTCCTACTGGTGGTGACTTTGCTCCTGCTCATTCTACATCACCATCCAGAGATCCTTTCAAGAGAAAAGGTGTTGCTAAGCCTTCTTCCCCTGTTTCAGAAAGAACTAAGAAGCAACTAGCGGATGAGAGGCTAAGTGAAATTGAAGCTGCAAGATTAGAAGCTCTTGAGAGGGAAAGATCTAAGAAAGAAAAAGCTAAAATTGCAAGACAGGATGCAATTTATGCAAAGCAGTTAGAACAAGAGGTAGAGATGTCTGCTTCTCAGAGGGAGACCAGACAAGAAGAGGTTCTTTCATCTGCAAAGCATTATTCTGATGCAGATTGGATTGACATCATGGCTCAAGTTCATGCCAATGCAGGCCTTTCTTCTGAGCTTCTGGGTGCAGATGTGAATGATGATAATTTTGCTGAGAGGATGGTTGCATTAATCAATCAAAGGAAGAGAGCATTTGCTGAACAAACGGCTAAAGAGAAGAGGGATAAACCAATGACACCTGCTCAACAAAGGGAATACATGAGAGTATTTGTCAAGAATCAGAGTACCACCATTTACTCTACTGGCTGGTCTATGAAATATGTGAAATCCTTGACTGATGAGCAACTCATAGCTGAGTTTGAGAAGATCAGGATGGCTGTGGCAGATCTTAAGTCTCAAGAACTCAGAAGGACTCTGAAAAGAGCTGGTGAAGCTCTGGAACCAGACACTTCAAAGAAGCAAAAGTCTACTGAAGCCCCCATTCCATCTGTGCCTGATGTTCCCCAACCACCAGTTGTTTCTTCACCCAAATCTTCTGGCACAAGGAGGAAGTCTCTTGGCAGGAGTCGTATAACTAAGCCCAAATCTATACTTACAGAATTGGATTTAGATGCAGATGATAAGACATTCATCAAGGTTGTTTCTGATGAGGACTCTGAAGATGAGGCTCCTATTCTTTGGTCTGCTTTTGCTGGTTGGGAGGTGATCTCTACTCCTCTGGGAGAAATTAATGCTCTTTATATGATGGATCAGTCTACCAAACATTTTACCACTCTAAGGGAGATCCTTCATATGGTGGATAGACAGGATCTATTGAAGTTATATGGATTGGTGGTCAAGTACTATGAAAACCATCCTGTTGCTGGTGCTGGATTGGTGTTATGGGGTGATCTTCAGGTGTTGATGGATTCTCAAGCTCAAGAAGGTGGAAGGTTTTCTCCATGTTTGGAACCATCAATCTCTTGGCAGATTAGAAGTTGAGGCAGTATACTCTTTACCAATGTACAGTCTTGTGAAACCTGTTTTCAGGGGATGTATTACATGTTTGCAGATGTATCTTATCCTCTCTCAGTGGAAAAGATGCTAAAGCACAAGTTGGAGATTGACAAGGATGTTGTGGGCAATGACATGACTACTGCTGAGCAATTGATTCGGTTCATCAAGATATAACTTACTGCTGCCCAAGTTTCTCCTGCTTGATCTTGGTATCAGTTAACTCGCTGTATATATTCTAACCATTTTGTTGTGTCCAAAACATGTCTTTTGTGTACCTTAATTTCCAAACGGTCCAATAGAAATTGAGATCATTACTCTATATAAATTAAATTACCACTCTCTACCAGTATCAACTCTCAATTGCGATCAACACCCAACACAAAATCTCAACCCTAATTCAAAATCATCAATAGCCGTACTAAGATATAGGGACGAACACAACAAAGTGGGTTATTTGCAAATACCCACAGGAAGTGATGATTATCATCATATTCTTGACTTCTTGAGGGCTTCTCACATAAGGTATGCTCTCACAAATGACCCCATCATCTTTGACTCATTAGTCAAATAATTCTGGTCTACGGCTACACTTAGGTCTCCTGAGTTAGGTCCCCCAGCTATCCTAGCTACCATTGATGCGACTCCCAACACCATTACCGAGGACTCAGTAAGAAGTCAACTTCAATTAGCTGATGATGGTGGTATTGATGATTTACCCATTGTGGAAATCTATTCTGGAATGGATAACCTTGGGTATGTCGCTAAAGGAAAGTTAACCTTTTATAAGAACAAGTTTTCCCCTCAATGGAGGTTTTTGGTCCACACCATTCTTCACTGTCTCAGTACCAAGTCTGGTAGTTGGATCAATTTGGTAGCTCACTTGTTGTTGCTCTTATTTGTCTGTCTGATAAGAGAAGATTTAACTGGTCTAGCTACATTTTTAAAGGGATGGTTAGTAACATAGGAAATGCTAAAAAGTTCTTAATGTATCCTAGATTTCTTCAAACCATTTTGGGTATAGAAACTAGTGTTCAAGACAATACCATGTGTTCAAGCTATCTAGTAAACTTTTTGCTAATATGAAGCTCAACTTTGAGGGGCAACCTATGTAACTTTTAGCTGCTATGCTTCCCCAAGAACAAGAAGGTGGAGGTGCAGGGGTAGCTGCACAAGCTGTCCCACCACCCATACCTGAACCTATTCCTGAGCCTATGCCTGAACCTGACCAACCTTAAGACCATTTGTCTACACCCCCAAGACAACAAACTTCTGACCCTATTGTTCCTGTCTTTGAGCATAGTCAAAGTTCAGACCCAAATATAGCTTCCTTCTTACGAGTCCATGAGACTGTTGATGACCCTTTGGGAGGCTCTTTCCATGCATCTCCACCAAGGTCCACTCAAGCTCCCCCTGCAGGTCACACTTCAGGAGGTATAGAGGACCTTATTACACTAACTGTTGTGTCCTCTGTAGTTTCTACTCTTGTGCAGAAGGTAAATTCGTTAGAAACTGAGCTCAAGGACACCAAGAAGCTATTTAAGGATGTGGTGGGAAAGTTGGTCAAGAAAGTCAAAGCAATTGAGGTAAAATTCAAGACCAAAAAAAGGAAGGTGGTTATGAGTGATTCTGGCCTAGAAGAAGGAGGAGAGCAAGATGTAGATTTGGATGCTCTACTTGCATTGGCTAATGCAGATGTGATTGTTGATTCTAATATTCCTCCTGGTGGTGCTTCTAGTTCCCATATTCCTACTGATGTTCCTACTGGTGTTGCTCCTGCTGGTGTTTCAAACAAAGGAAAAACTCCAATGGTGGAAGAAGAAGACATTACTGTCAAAGAAAGGACACTCAAGCAGATGGAAGATGATAGACTTGGTGAGGAGGCTGCAAAGAGGTTACATGATGAAGAACAAGCTCAAGTGGACAGACAAAGAGCAGAGCTGAAAAGAAGGAGACAACAAGAAGTTCTTGCTTCAGCCATGTATTATACTGAGGCTGATTGGATCAACATCATGGCTAAGGTTGAAGCTAATGCATCTCTTTCCAAGACACTGTTGGGTGATGATGTGACTGAAGACAACTTCCCAGTCAGGATGGCTGCTTTGATCAAGAGGAAGAAACAAGCTCTTGCTGAGATATTGGCAAAGGAAAGGATGGAAAGGCCAATGACTCAGGTACAACAAAGAACCTACATGAGACAATTTGTCAAGAACCAAAGTAGTGCTCTCTACTCTACTGGATGGACTAAGGCTAAGGTGGAAAGTTTCACTGATGCACAATTGAAGGAGGAGTTTGAAAAGATTCAAAAGGCTCTAGCAAACACTCAGGTTCAAGCCTTTAGCAGGACTTTGAAGAGGACAGGTCCTGAGTTAGAAGAACCTTCCTCCAAGCAGCAAAAGTCTACTGAATCCATCATTCCATCTGTGCCTGATGTTCCCCAACCACCAGTTGATTCTTCAACCAAATCTTCTGGCACAAGGAGGAAGTCTCTTGGCAGGAATCGTCTAACTAAGCCCAAATCTATACTTAAAGAATTGGATTTAGATGCAGATGATAGTTATTCATCAAGGTTGTTCTGATGAGGGACTCTACAAATGAGGCTCTATTCTGTCGTCTGCTCTTGCTGGTTGGAGGTGTTCTCTACTCCTCTGGGAGAAATTTAATGCTCTTTACAAGTCGGATGGTCTACCAAACATTTTAACACCTTAGGGAGATCCTTCAATAGGGTGGATAGACCAGGATCTATTGAAGTTGTATGGCAATGGTGGGTCACTCATACTATGAAAACCATCTTGTTGCTTAGTGCTGGATTGTGTTATAGGGTGAATCTTCAGGTTGTGATTAGATCTCACGAGGTGGTAAGGGTTCTTTCGTTTGGAATCATCAATCTCTTTGGCAGATTAGAAGTTGGAGGCTGTATACTCTTTCCAATGTTCATGTCTTGGAAACTGTTTCTGGAGAGGTGTTGTACATGTTTCTGATGTAATCTTTTCTCTCCCGCAGTGAGCTCATGGAATAGGATTGCTAATGCATAAGTTGGAGATTAACAAGGATGTTGTGGGCAATGACATGACTACTGCTGAGCAATTGATTCGGTTCATCAAGAATCAAATTGTTGCTGCCCAAGTTTCTCCTGTTTGATCATGGTACTCTGTAACTCTATCGTATATATTCTCACTTTTTGCTGTGTCCAAACTGTATTTTGATATATAACTCTATTTTGTGTAGTTTGTCTTAAATGGTTCTCACTTTTTGTTTTAGTAACAAGTGTTTTGATAAAAGGATTTTGGCAACTGACAAACTTTGGTAATATGTTCAAATAAGTTTTGAGTCTTTGGTGTGCAAAGTTGTTTTTGTTTCAGGCACACATGGTCCATAAAGTAACCTATTTTTAGGGTTTGGGTGTTGGTTAACCACCACACAACAAATGGTGTTCAACTCACCATGTCTCACAGTCTTAGAAAGTGTTGATTCACAATGTGGGTTACGGCTTGGTGTGATTCTCAAATCGTTGATAGCTTTAATAGTTTGCTCAAAACTATGGGTCTTTGACTCACCCTGCTTCCATTTGCTGAGAGTTCGAAATGGTTATCAATTCCACCATTGCTATGCCCTTATTAAACTAAAGGATGGACTTAGTCCTGGAGCTCAATCGGACTAACAGGTAAAAGACATATATATCGTTATTGACTGTGATGATTTTGCCAAATTTCATTTAGGGTATTCCAATTCACAATGATTCCATGTTCTAGAGTTGGCACTGGTTTCTATTCACCAGGGTGATGTCATGATTTCCACCAAATGATAGCTATGCCTCTGATGTGCGTGCTCTTGGTAAAGGTTTCAATCTACTCATGTTGTTGCGTGGTTCCATAAGTCTGTTGCTAGGTTTAAGGATATTTAAGATTTCCTTAAGTTCTTCAATGTTGGCTAACTTTGATGTTCAAGTTTAACTAGGATACGCAGACTGCAAAACTATATGGTTCTAAGAATGAAGATAATCGCTCTTTGACACATTATCTTCTCACTGTGAATCTGTTCCTCTCATTAGTTTCTTGAGGGTGTCCTTATGAAAATACAGATGTTCGCTTCCTTTAGAGACATTCAGCTGATATGTGCACAAAATTTTCAAGTCTTCAAGTCAAGACCAAGAAGATTGGATGTTGCTGCAATAGTTTATATTTCAAATCCCAAGGTTCAAGACTGAAGCTTTACTAGAAATAGGAAATTTAATTCTAGTCAAATTCCAGTTAAGGGGAGGATTGTTAGGAATAATTGTAATACTAGTTTCTACTTGTAGGTATGTAGTTCCTACTGGTAGAGTAGTAGTTGCCCTTACTGGCAGGTATGTAGTTTGCCTGCTGGTAAGGTCTTATCAAAAAAAAATACTTAGTCCTGGTAGAGTTAAATAGTTATTCAAGATATGGTTTTTAGTTAGTTATAGATGAGGATATGCACTGAGCTATAATTAGAAGAGTCACGCCATTTATTTTTATTCTCACGTGTTTTTAGGAGACGCCGATTAGGGTTTTACCACTACAAAAAGAACCCACGGCTTAGGGAAATAAAGGGATCCAGAAAAACACAATTCTCCATGTTCGTTAATAGAAATCCATAGAAGGATCTTTTAGTTTTTATCAGTCATGTTCTTCTTATCAGTTGTGTCTACTATTCCACGTAAGACATGAGCTTTTTCTAAGCAGAATCCTCTCTTGTGTTTAGCTTATGGTGGGATTAAATTAGGCTATTCACCATCCTTAACAAGGGCATGTGAGTAAGCGTCAGGAAGTAGGTAGTTAGTTCAGGTTTAGAGTAAAGATCTATCTAGAGTGGGATCTAACAGTCTTCATACTACCTTACCCCAAATATGGTTGATTTCTCTTAAGATATTTTAATTGCGTGTAATATACTCTTAAGGGCCTTGTGATAGTCTTCATACTACCTTACTTGTACGTTGCCTTAACGAAATATTACGTAGATGGCAGGTTCGTGTATTCATTCATGACTTAGGAAATACTTACACAGATCATCACAAGTGTGACAAAGCAATAGGATTAGGAGAAGCAAACTAAGAAGTAGTGCATGATTAAGTAAATACGTTCGTTTACCATATAAGTTATCACCAAAGTAGTTTAGATTTATTATTAGTTTGATTAGTTAAAAACTAACCAACCTCTCAACCAATGATATTTACCTGCTTTTATAAAAATATAAAAATACAAAAAGAATCTTCTTTCAACCCCGTAGGCCTTTGTTAGATTCTGTTCGAGTCTTCCCAACCTATTCCCTAGAGAACGATAACAACCCCCGAGTCTTGCCTATACTAAACTACAACGGTTAGGTACACTGCCTAGGGAGTTGTAAAACTTCTTGTTGAAGTCCTACAACGACCGAACACATCAGTTATTCTACTTCAATCTCAAGTTCGTTACACTGTGTTTTCTCCATCATTGGTCATTTCAAATAGCCGACAGAATTGATAAGAGGTTGGAAATGAATTAGTCAAAGGGGTAAAGAGTAGAGATATTTGATCGGCAGTTGATTCTTATGGGATAATGTTTGAGCTTAATTGGATTAATGATGCTTCACACAAGATTGGGTATTCAGGCATACACCGTTTTTTGATGATTATGATAGCTCGTAACCACTAGGGGGAAAGAAAAAAGGCTTACTTACAAAAAGGAAAAAGAAATGGCTTCTGTTCTTATACGTTACAGAGGGAATTTGTTTTTTTTTTTTAGTTTTTTGTAATTTGGTTCAGATGATTGAATGGTTTCATTGCCAGGTATATCATTAGTACTTGTTAAGAAATTTAGCGGGTCGATGGACATTTTTTAGTTGGATAGATTCGTGTCGGGTATTATCGTTTCAACATTCATGGTATGGTTAGTGTGTGAGGTGTCTACATATGTGAGAAAAGAGTGTTGATAATTTGCATGTTCCTTGAACCTATTTACCACATTGAGTATTATTACTCTCTTGAGTCTTGCTGGAGGAGGTTGTATGGATCAAGGAATAAGCTTTAAATGCTCATCCTCTATGAAGATGTCAGATAAGAAGCTTTCGTGTATGGCGTGGTTTATAGATTCTCTCTACAAATTCCCTTGTGTGCTTAAACCTTAAGAGAGTTAGAAGATTCTTAAAACTACGTCAAACTTTTGAATCTGCCAAAAATGGTTGTCAGTTTGGGAGAAGCTAATTTAGAAACTTCGCCAAAAAAAAGTAGATGAAAAAATTTGCTTAAATACATGCAATATGAATTGGGGTAAGTTAATCCAATTCATACATAATACGATGTTATTCCTACAAGTGAAGAAATGAGATCTAAGCTGAAGTATATGTTGAAGACAAAGGAAACTGAATGCATCCTCAGCTTTGACAGCACTTTGAAACGCTTTTATTTTTATTTTTATTTTTATTTGTAGTTGTAGTACACATTATAAGTAATCTCGTATGCCACCACATTGGAGAAGATTGTTAGGATTCTAAAATGTGATGACATTTACGAGAATTACGTTAGTTTGTCAGTAGGCTCATATGCAAGTAATAGAACCATTTAAATCTAGTGCATATGAGACCTATATAAACCCCTCCATATTTTCGTGGAGGGGTGATGCTCTAGTGTGTAATAATCTAACCTTTCATAATCAATAACACACACACTTTCTCTCTCTTTGGAAAATTGCTAATTCATGTTTTGAGTTTCCCTGAACTCCAGATCTCATGAATCTTTGATACTTACATAAATGTTGAGCATAATATTTCAAGAGTTTCCTAAAAAGATTTTTCAAAAAATCTTTTAGAATTGTGTGCTCAACACTCCCTTTCCAAACCAATAGTTTCACTCGAAATTATTTTTGAGGGGGAGTTTATAAAAACAAAGACATTTAGTGTGTGAGCGTAATATTTCACATCTTGTTCAATATTGTGTGTTCAACACAACTTCATCCCTCACTACAACATGTGATATCACTCAAATGACTTATTGAGGGGGGTATAAAAGAACATTGTTCCATAATAATATAATGCTTAATTTAAACATTTTTCTCTCCCCATATGCTTTTCAAAACATGCGGATTTTAATCATTTGGTGTCAAAATATCAAGAGATTTGATATTTTTTAAGGAGGAGAAAATGTGATCATAATTGACTTAAGTGCGAACACTTTCCTTCATGTGCGAAACACTTATAAATAACGATGCATATGTATTGGGGTATTTCTTAAAATAAAAACTTTCAAAGCGTCAAAAAGTGTTGATTAATTTCACATACACATTGATTGATTTTCAAAAAGGTTTTATTGTTACGATCTAAATACAAACAACCAACCATTTCACAATGACCAAATAAGTTATAAGGTGGTTAAGGTTAGGTGTTATCCCATGATCCAATCAAAACTGGAAGGATCTACCCCAGGATATTCCATAAATAGAATAGAAGTTTGTAGGTCTTAAATGAAGATGAATGGGCAAGGGAATAATGTTAACTAAGGCATGAGCTATTATCGAAACAATCACAACATGATGATAGTAAGGATGTCTTGGTAAACATTTGAGGGGTTAAAGAATTAAAAAGAAAAGTTATGAAAGGGTTAACATACTGAGAACCCTCCATACACTTGGGGCAGAAACCAGGTCAATACATAATTTATTGGATATCGCAAAGATGATAAATGGTATTGAAGAAAGACATCATAGACCCAGTGATGCAATGCACAATTCTTCTTATCTACTCAAGTTTCTCTCAAAAGACTCTTGTTTCGTTTCTTACGGAGATTAAACACATTATCTATCGACTTCTCACTTCGATAAATGTTGATATTGAAAAGGTGGTAATATGCTCCAACCTCCAATCACTAAAACAACATGCATTGATTGAGTCTAGATCCAAAAGAGATCAAAATATAAATCTTATTAGGACACAAATGATAAACACTTGTTTTTCATAATAAAGAACACAAGTTGTACGGAGAGTGCTAAGCAAAAGCTTTATATCTTGCCAGAATATTTAGAGTCGTACTTTATAGTATTTCACAGTGATGAATGTAAATCTTGCCAATATCAACATCAAACATCACTGAAAGTGGGTAACTTGCGAGATTTTTAATGAATTAAACCTGTGCTAACTAGAAATTTAAGTGATCCATGAAATGAGTATTGACTATAAATGTTAAAATTATTGTTGTTAGCTTCACGTTGACTTCAATGATTCACCTGAATTCGTTGTTATCCTACTTGAAGAATCCGGATTCAAGAACGACAAATGAGAATATTCAAAAAAATGTCGTTAGCGTCTCTTGACGTCTCCGTTTTAGATAATTCTATACTTTAAGCTGGAAAACCTATTAAGGAGGTTCATTCATGAATCAAATCCTGATGACATAGGTACAATATTTATACTGTAAAATGTTCCTCACAAAACCGGATGTTAAAGTTACCGAACTTTGATGATGACATGTAATTCGTTCATATATGTTATTATTGCTAATTTATACATGTACAAGTAACGACGATAGTAATTACCTCATTCCAACACCGTCATATTCATTACCACATACTCATACTCAAAAATCAAAGACACACAATTAGCATCAAATAAAGATTCAAGAAATTAAGAAAAATCTCACAGAACATAAAAACAAAGAACTTCCTCAATGTTTTCATAACTAATATTAAATGCGGTTCAAGTCAAAAGACCACATGTGCAAGTAGTATTGGGAAAGATTGTTACCCTATAAGACGAAGATTGTTAGCTTTCAAGATGATGCCAAGTATGAGTATGTTGGTCAATCACATCAAGTTTATCGAAACATGTATTCACGGCATGGAAAAATAAAAAGATCTCTATTAAAAGACAAAGTTAAGGCTCAAGATAAAATATCACAAAACATGATTGAACCAAAGATCAAGTCTGCTACAACAAAGTTTAAGACCAAGGCACAATGCAACATGAATGCATAATTTAAATAGAGTTTAAATAACCGTCACACAAGAGGAGATTGTTAGGAAATAAAGTGTCGACCATTACTAGTTCACGAACTTTGTAATTTGTACTAGGCTAGTCCGGTATACGTGTTTAAACGTTTAATCTATATTGTAGGCTCAAGCCCAAACCGAAACCAACCTTGGTACAATCCAAAGCCTTAGGCCGGCCTAATAATCCATTCTAGGATTAAAGGGCTATAAATAAAAAAACCTCCCTCTCCATGTGAAGAGGGTATAAGACCTTCGCATTTGTAAGGGGCGTTTGGTTTGTTGGCATGAATCACAATGGGTATAAATTTCGGTATGACATAGATTAACAATGGATTTCAATAAATGTCTCATTCCTAAAAATATTGTTTGGATCAATAAAAATGATACGGCTACCATATTTTTGTTTTAGCTCAACCTTTCTTTTTTGTTCCTCCTCAAAAAGTAACATCACAGTGAAATTAATGAAAAGCAAATACAACATGTTTTCACCTATGAAAAATTGTAACTTATTTAAATTTCATATCTTTTCATTCTCAAAATAAGGATAATTTTACACATTAAAATAGTGGTAGGAATTCAATACCTTCTATAATTTAGACAAAGATAATAAAGAGTAGTACTTGATGAGATAAAATCCCATAAATAAAATAGGTTCATCTGATTTGAAAGACAACAATTAAAAACACGATTTGTTATAACAAAAAAATATTATAGACATGAAAATGTGATGAAGAGAGGAAGAAGAAATGGAGTACAAAAATATGTAGTGAAGATAAGAGAATCGTATTGGGCTCACTGGAATAGCTACTAAACACCACCCCTTCCAGTCGGTTTGGATTTTATATTTTAATATTTTTTAAATCCTAAAACTTAAACCAAACATTATAAATGGGTGTAATTGTGATTCCATGATTCATAAACCCACTAAACAAACGCAACCTAACTTTCATGCTCATTTATCAAAGTTTCTTTCATCACTTCTTTCGTTCTCTAGTTGTCCTCCTCTCTATCATTTTTTTCTCTCTATCATTTGTTTTGTAACTTTCACTCATTTATCAATGTCTTTCATCATTTCTTTCGTTCTCCTAGCTGTCCTCCTCTCTATCATTTCTTAGTATTTTTTTGTGTGGCTTTGACTACTTGTAGTTGTAGATCCTCTAATCTATCATTTCGTGTGGTTTCTCCGTGTGGACTTGACTACATGTAGAAACTTACAAGTACACACTCTACATCTCCATACTCATATTACAACTTAAAATTCATTTAATCCTGAATGAATCACCATTACACAAGAATACTATTTAATCTTCAATGAATCACCATTACACAAAAATACTACTGGTAAACAGTTAAATAAATTTAAATCACCATTACACAAAAGTATTCCGATAGCCACTTAACCAAGAGGAGTGATCATAGTCTGTGTTGAGTCCTCAATGTCCATTAGATTTCAAAATGCTCAAAGCCTGGAAATCCGACATGGATCTAGAGCTGAACTTCCATTTGTTACTGTTAAGAACATACCAAAACCCCACATATATTGGCACCCATTCGGTTAGAATAGCGACCGCCCCCCACGTAATGAAAATTTTTGTAGGAACTCGTGACATAACGATACTGATAACTGATAAAGAACTCGGCTTCCTATACGAAACTGTGGGATTAATGTTGACTGAGTTTTACTTGAACGTGCATGAAAGGCCTATAACGTATTCCATGATACCATAGTGGAACCGAGTTTGTATATTCTTAGTTACTTATGTTTGAGAATAACATAACCTAGTGCAGAAAGTGTTTTTTTCATTGTATTCACTTTTTCATATCCACTGTAAGTCACTTTCCTCTTTATATTCAATATAAGCTTTTGGTGTGAAGCATAGATCACTGTTCTTCCTTCTTTTATTAATCACCATTTCATCATTCAAGCCTTCCTTAATCCAACCAATTGTCTCAAAGCTAGGTCTGTAGATGCAAAATCATTCGATCCTTAGATATGACTATCAACCAACCACCTCAAATCCTTTCAAAGAAAACCCATGTTTACCTTCAGTGGTCCGGTCCTCACTTTACAAACTATATGAACATGGCTATTAAATGAAGCTATAATGATAGCCCAATGGGTTGTTATGGGAATCCATTGAACCAGCAGCTGGTGTGGCTGTGGACGAGAAGAAAAGTAAAATGGCTCGTGCATTCATCTTCCAAGCAATACCGGAATATATTCTCATGCAGGTAGCCAAGAAGAAAATAGCCCGTGAAGTGTGGGAGTCGCTAAAAACCTGGTTCGTTGGTGCAGACCGGGTTCAAAAGGCCAGGTTGCACACGTTGAAGAGTGAGTTCAAGGCGCTCCGAATGAAGGACGACGAGTCCATTAACGAGTATGCAGGGAAGTTATCCGGGATGATCTCGAAGTATAACAGTGTAGTTGCGACATTGAACGACGAAGAATTCGTTCGAAAACTTTTTGTTACGGTAACGGAAAAATATATCCATCTTGTTGCCTCAATGGAGCAATATTCGGATGTAGAAGAGATGCCATTTGAGGAAGCAATAGGTCGATTGAAAGCCTATGAAGACAGGTTAAGGCTTCGACAAGGAGGGTCGACGGGGGAAAACTCATTGTTGTTAACAAAGGCGGAGGGCCAGACAATGAGTAAACAAAATAGCAAGGCACCTGGTGGTCGTGGTAGAGGCTGGAATGGTGGCAGAGGCGGTAGAGGTAGCACACGAGGGGGTCGTGGATCTGGCCGAGGTCGGGGTGATCGATATGGCAAGAAACCGTCTCAAGAAGGGGAATACTCGAACCGAAATCTGTGTGGCAAAAGTCACATCAAGTGCTTCGAGTGTCAAGAATATGGGCACTACGCATCGGAATGCACGAACATGAAGAAACCGGAACAAGAAGTGCACTTGACGAGGGAAATAGTAGAACAAACTCTCTTATTATGTGTTAAAGGAGAGGACATACCATCAATGGTAATGTTAAATGAGGACAAAGTGTTTCCTAGATTGCATGAAAGTCGGAACAGTAGCAATCGAGACATGTGGTACCTCGATAACGGGGCAAGTAATCACATGACCGGGGAAAGAAATATGTTTGCAGAATTGAACGAAAGTGTCACGGGACGGGTTTGGTTCGGTGATGGCTCCGCGGTTGAAATTAAAGGAAAAGGTACCCTTCTGTTCCAATGCAAAAATGGTGACCAATTAATGGTGTCTGATGTGTATTTTATCCCAGCTTTAACTAGTAATATCCTTAGTCTCGGTCAATTAACTGAAGCTGGGTATGATGTGTGGTTGCATAATGATTATCTGAAAGTTTATAATGAACAAAGGACGCTTGTGTTGAAAGTGCAACGATCAGCAAACAGGTTGTATAAAATAGCATTGAAGATTGCAAAACCGGCTTGTTTGGCAGCTTCTGTGGTTGATGACGCATGGACGTGGCATGCCCGCTTGGGACATGCAAACTTCTACACATTAGAATTCATGGGAAAGAAAAGGATGGTGACTGGAATGCCATGTGTCTCGCATCCAAAACAACTGTGCAGCGGCTGTGTTGTAGCAAAACAAACGAGGAAAAGCTTTCCAAATGAAGCTCAGTGGAGAGCGTCCAAGCCGTTGGAACTCTTACATGCTGATCTTTGTGGTCCAATAACGCCACAATCAACAGGAGGTAATAGATATTTTTTATTGATTGTTGATGATTGGTGTAGATATATGTGGGTTTATCTGCTTAAATCAAAAGATGAAGCATTAGCAAAGTTCAAGATATTTAAAGCTCAGGTTGAGATGAAAACCCAACATAAAGTGAAGGCACTAAGGACATATCGCGGGGGCGAGTTTAACTCTCATGCCTTTGTCAAGTTCTGTTAGGAAGAAGGAATTCAAAGGCAAACCACGGCACCGTATACTCCGCAACAAAACGGAGTTGTGGAGCAGAGAAACAGAACGGTAGTAGAAATGACACGATCATTGTTGAAAGGCATGAACATACCAGATTCATTGTGGGCGGAAGCAGTTCGCAATGCGGTCTATTTGCTTAATAGACTTCCCACGAAAGCGGTAAAAGACATCACCCCATACGAAGGCTGGAAGAAAAGAAAACCAAACATGGAATATTTAAAAATATTTGGTTGTTTGGCGTTTGTAAAGAAGGTGGGAGGCCATCTCACTAAGCTGGAAGATAGAAGCATTCCTATGGTTCATTTAGGTAAAGAACCAGGGAGCAAGGCATACATGTTGTATAATCCAAAAAATAAAAGGATTGTGGTGGCACGTGATGTCTCATTTGATGAAGCAAAGTCATGGACTTTGGAAACTACACAAGGAAGTATGTCAGGAAGCATGGTACAACCCATATTCATGGGAAACATTGAAAGTCCACAGAATGCTAGCATGAATCAAGAGGAGGGACTTCATACACCACTAACCCCACATTCTAATAATGTTTCTCCTTTGCCAAATTCGACAGGTATCAACTATATGGAAGGCTCAGGAAGTGCAAATCAAAGCCTTTCAAGTCCTTTCGGCGGTGTGCCAGTTAATGACACGGTACCTTTTGATACTTTTGATGACACTCCTGCACGGGGAACTCGCCTTCTACAAGATATATACCAACGGGCGCCTAGGATGACAGAAGAAGAGGTACAAGATCAGTACCAACAAGCAGGGTTGCTATTGTTAAATGAGGAACCGACTACGTTTCTCGAGGCAACAAAGGAGACACAATGGATGGAAGCCATGCGTGCAGAGATAGATTCAATCGAGAAGAACCAGACATGGACTTTAACCCGATTACCTCCCAATCAAAAGGTGATAGGGCTAAAGTGGGTGTTTAAGTTGAAAAGGGATGCATCAGGTACGGTCACGAAACACAAGGCACGTCTTGTGGCCAAAGGTTGCGTACAACAACAGGGTGTAGACTTCGAAGATGCGTTTGCTCCGGTGGCTCGGATGGAATCAATACGGTTGATATTAGCTTTGGCAGCAAAAGAAAACTGGATTGTACACCATTTAGATGTGAAGTCAGCCTTCTTAAACGGGGATCTTAAGGAGGAGGTTTATGTAACTCAACCCACCGGGTTCGAAGTGAAAGGAAAAGAAGAGATGGTCTATAAGTTGCACAAAGCTCTTTATGGGTTACGACAGGCGCCTCGTTCATGGAATGCAAAACTCGACAAAGTATTAAAAGAGCTTGGGTTCAGAAAGTGTGCACAAGATCAGGCCGTGTACAAGTTGCAAAGTAAGAACACAACCTTAATTATTGGTGTGTATGTTGATGATATAATTGTGACGGGGTCGAGTGAGAAACTGATTCAAGAGTTCAAGAGTATAGATATGAACTCAATATTTGAAATGAGTGACCTGGGGAAGTTGAATTACTATCTTGGGATAGAGGTTAAACAAGAAGAAAATGGCATCATTATAAAGCAAGAAAGTTATGCTAGAAAGATTTTGGAAGAAGCAGGTATGTCTAAATGTAACCCAGCAAAGTGGCCTATGGATCCTAAATTGCAGCTGACCAAGGATGAAGGTGGCAAGGAAGTTGATCCGACCAAGTACAGACGTATAAATCGGGGTGTCTTCGTTACTGATTATCAATCCGTCCCGGTCTCAGTTACTCGGTTGGGGTAGTGAGTATAATTTATGCTAGGTCACCTGAGAGAGTCAGCTATTGCAGCGGTGAAGAAAATTCTACGATATCTCAAGGGTACAACCGGGTATGGTTTGAAGTATCGAAAGGGTGGGGTATATGGAAAAATTGCGGGTATTGTGACAGTAGCCACGGCTTCAGATATTGAGGATCCGAAGAGGTACTACAGGTATTGGTGTTTTTACTATTCACTACAATCCTGTCACTATGGGCATCTCACAAAACAACAAAACGGTTGCTCTAAGTTCATGTGAGGTGAATCATGGCTGCAACTGCTACGAGTGTTCAAGCGTTGTGGTTAAGAAAAACATGGTTAGTTTCTTACAGGAGAAGATGCTCAAAGGGTACTGTTCTAGTGACAATCAATTGCTATTGCATTAGTGAAAATCCATGTGTTTCACGGACTGAAGCAAGCAACATCGATACTAAATTACCATTTTAGGGAGTGTGGTGCGTAAGGATCAAGTTTATGTCGAGCATGTTAGTGGCGATTTGCAGAAGGCGGATATCTTGACCAAGGCGCTGCCTCGGGTTAAGTTCGCTGAGATAAGAAGTTGATGGGATGAAGATGTCAACATTAAGAGGAGAATGTGGTTTTAATGTTGACTGAGTTTAGAGTAACAAACATGTCTTTGATAATGGTCACTAATACGTGTTACTTGATGCCAGGTGTGGGACGAATATCTAGCTAGTACTTCAGTTACTTCTTTTAAGTATAAAATAGATTAGTTGCATAAAGCAGTATTCATTGTATTCCACTTTCATATCCACTGTAATGTCACTTTCCTCTTTATATTCAATATAAGCTTTGGTTGTGAAGCATAGATCAGTGTTTCTTCCTTCTTTTATTATCACCATTTCATCATTCAAGCCTTCTTTAATCCAACACTCGCACATATTATTGTTATTTATTGTAACGGGTGGGACCTAGGACTTTAAGTTATGAGGTTCATGATTTTTTTTACGGGTATAAAGGAAAAGAAAATGGATTAAAAGTTACGATTTCATTAAAATTATAAGACGACGTGTATTTCTTTTCGCATATTAGTGGACTAACTGAAAAAGTCATGTATTTCCGTGACATAAAATTTCGGGACCAGATTCATTTTAGAGAAATCATAAATTGAACAAAAATTTACACTAGACGACAAACATCCATCGAGTTTCCGTGAACCTCAAAAACCCACTAGATCCGGCCTTTAACAATTTGGTAGTTGAATAACAAAACACGACATCTTGACCGAGCTATACCAGCGAAGAAAAGCTAATTCAATAAACATACCAATTAAGGAATAATCAAATGACTTTTTTCTTTAATGTATGTTAAGCGTGATGATGATGATGAGAGCGAAGGGTGTCATGGTATGGCAAAGCCATGCCATTTAGGCCCATCAGTGTCACGTCATGGGCACATCATTTGTTGAAGGATGTTAATCTCAGATGAGGGTAAAGATAATCAATAACCTAGCTACGTATCAAAGATGGTTACCGGATATCATTTGAGATCGTGTAATCACTTTTCAAAGTAAACTATTCGACCCTATTGCCTGGGTATCACGAATATCTACTTGGGATAAGACCAAATATATGTTCTTGTTTGAGGCACCAAACAAGAACCCTTGCGCATCCAAGTGTTTAGGTTTTCTATGTGTTCTTCATGTAGTTGTGATCCCTCTATATATAGGGGATAAACTAAAAACCCTAGTCAAAGATTTATGAGAGATTACAGGAGATATAATCTCATCCATAAATAGCCTCCTTGATTTCAGAAATAGTGGTTACATGACCATATTAATCGTGGTCGTTAAATGCGATTGTAACTTACCATAAGAAACGGTCAAATCAGTTACAAGTCATTGAATTCATTACAGCGTGTCATTCATTCAGTGTCCTGAACCATCAGCTAGCCCACTGAGGAGCATACCCACTGAAGATTCAAACTGAACCAACTCACTGATGAGTTAATCCGCTAAGGATACTTCCTATGATGGATTACTCCCTGATGGTATCTTTTAGCTTAAGCTGAAGCCACCAGACTGATGAATACCCATCAGTCCAGAGTTACTCACTGAAGAGTCAACTCACTGAAGTTCATCAGTAGCTTGAATTCCCTTTTACCACTATCACAGTCAAGGTGTTCAATGACCTATGGGTGTACACTCTATACCTCCAGCCTCATTATCCGGTATGAACTGAACCCTACAATTAAACTAAATTTCCAACAATCCTCCCTAATTTAGTACAATTCCTTTGCATAAAAAATAAACATTAAACAAACAAGTGCATAAATGAAAATGTCTTGAGGATTTAATTTCCATCTTAGTAATTACGCATTCAAATATTCGAGAATCAATGTGTTCTAATAATAGAACCCTTCAACACATTTGAGTACCTGAAGGTAAATACACACAAGTTTTTAAACACTTAAACGCTCTAACACTATACAAGCCATGTGTCCATATCCATTTCATAAATATTGTAAGAGCCAAAGTTCATGCTTCCTGAGGCGGCAAAACCTTAGCATTTACATAGGTGGTTCCGCTTTATTCATGCTCCTGCTAAACACATTTTCAAAGAAATTAACTATTAAGAAGTTAACAACTTCATCCTCCTTTTCAACAGGTTTCAAGCACATCCTTGGGATGATATATAAATACATGTGCTTCAGTACATTGAATGTTCAGCTTTCCACATTGAACTCATCTGCCAAGTTTTCTCAGTAGGGAGTTGGGTGTCCTAGCATTCAATGACTTAGTTGGACTTTAATCACATCCATTCAACAGACTTTATAACCATGTCTCTAGCTAGTCCCTTCGTCAAGTGATCAACTACGTTTTCTTGAGACCTCACAAACTCTATAGATACCACCTCATTTGTGATCAGCTCACGAATCATGTTATGCCTGACACCTAGGTGTCTAGACTTCCCATTGTACATCTGGCTATAAGCCTTTGCCAATGTAGTAGCACTATCACAACAGATAGAAATAGATGCTACAGGTTTGACCCAGAGTGAAATCTCAAGGAGCAAGTTTTTCAACCATTTATCCTTACCAGCAGCTGCTAAAGCCATAAATTCATATTCCATTGTTGAACCAGTAATGAAAGTTTGCTTTTTGAAAGCCCAACAAATTGCACCACCACCAAGCAGGAATACCCATCTACTTATAGGCGAATTGTCTTCAGTGTTACTGATCCAGCTTGCATCAGTGTATCCTACCAACACTCAAGGATAGCCAGTGTACATCAATCTATAGTTCATGGCTTTCTTCAAGTACTTCAGTACCCTTTGAATTGCTTGCCAGTGCTGAGTACCAGGATTACTAGTATACCTGCTCAGTTCACCAATAGCAAATGCAATGTCAGGCCTTGTACAAGTCATGGCATACATTAAGCAGCCAATCACCCTAGAATACTCAAGTTGAGATATAGCCTGACCATTATTGGGCATTAACGTCTCACTTGTATCCATAAGAGTACTTACTAGAGTGCAATCAAAGTAATTGAATTTCTTCAGTACATTCTCAATATAATGAGACTGATAAATTGCTATTCTATTACTTTCATGTTTAATCCTTATACCCAGGATAACATCAGCCTCCCCCATGTCCTTCATAGAAAACCTTGATAACAAGAATTCCTTTGTCAGATCCACCTAAACTTGGTTAGTGCTAAAGATCAGCATGTCATCAACATATAGGCAAATGATGACTCCTTTACCAGATTCATCAAATTTGCTATATACACATTTGTCAGCTTGGTTAAGTAAATAACCATTAGACATGTTAGTGAAAATATTACGATATTTAATCTATGCGATCTCTTTATGTTTTGGTGATGACAAACATGTAACTAGTAATAAGTAACGTAAAGTGCGCAAGTTGCTCGTAATCACAAATTATCAATGCATACTTGCATCCACATCTCTCGACGTCTCAAGTCTACATCAACAACGACATTTGTTTGCATCCGACGTAAATCACGTAAGTCTACATCAACACCGACATTTGTTTGCACCCGACGTAAATCACGTAAGGTATGTAGAAACAACATTAAACTTGTAGGGTGATCAAAGAAATAAGTTTTTGTCTTAAACTTTATATTTTTATAAATATAACAAAACTATTTCTCAAAAATTATTTAGACAAATTATTTTTGAATTATAAAGAAATGTCTTATTTGGTAATTATTTTGAATTTCAAAATCTGGCCATTTGCCCCTAAAACAAGTGTTACTTTCCCCAGATTTCACCTTCATCACAAAAAGACAAAAACAGGAGCGTCTGTCGGGCGGTCCCTTAAATATGTCGGCGGCCCTCTAATATATCTGGGACCGCCGTTCCCTGACAGGCTGTTTTTCAGCTCCTATAAATAATGGGTCACCTCCAACTATTTTTACAACCCTTTTGCACGATTTTCTTTTAGTTCTTTCTCTCTCTAGATCTCACTAGATCTCTCTAAATCTTTGATCATTCAACTTGGTTAATCTTGTTTAAATGTGATAAAATCTTCTATCCTTTCCTCAAGTGCAAGAGAAGAACTTCGGTCATCTTTAAGATCCAAAGTTATGTAGTCTAGTTAGTCCATTTGTAACATTTGTTACATATAGATTGAGTCCATGTCTTCCAATCTTTAGTAGTGTGTAGATCCAAATGATGTATATATTTGGATAGGTTGATTGTGGGTTGGTTAGTATTTTAGGCCTTAAAATACATTGGTGAAGTGGTAGATTGGTTCTAGCTAAGATTAGGACTCGACATCTAGCTTAGTGTCAGAAAATAATGTAAGCATTGGTATAAGGTTTTCTTCGCCGAAAGGGAGCTTGTTGATTAGTGAAGTAACTCTCGAGTTGGATACTTGGGGAGTAGAGTAGGGCGAAGAGGATCTTCGTGACCGAACCACTATAAATCACCGTGTCGGTGTGCATTTTCTTTTACCTTTCGCTTTACTTATTTCCTTACATTTACCGCTTTACTTTTATACTTGCATTGTGCTTATGATTGTGTGAATGGTTGTGTATATATTGTTAGTTAAGGTTGTGTAGTTCTTTGTACTAAATATTGTATGTGTGGTTATATTGTTAGAATATGTGTTAGATATTGTTAACCTATTATCGACACTTCTCATATTGCGTCAAACTTGATCGGATAGTTGATACAAATGATTTAAAGTTTTTAAAGGAAAACGTATTCACCCCCCCACCCTCTACAGTTTCCACAAAACCCTAATGTCCTCCAACATGGTTATGATTGGTTTGCCTCTAGCTCCTAAAATCCTTGATTTAAAACTCTCGAAAATCTCATTCTTAAATGTTGCACTACATCCGTCTATCTCAAAATATCTAAATTTACACGCAGCGGAACCAACAATTTGGGTGTTAAATAAAAGTACAATAGTCGCAAGAAATAAAGAACGACTCAAAGAGACGT
>BQNB010053094.1:0-18682 GCA_026074375.1 Tanacetum coccineum
ATAATTATTGCAAAGAATTGTTACTTAATCGTTTGTATTTGAGAATTGCAGTAATTATGGAGTACTTGGTGAAGTTATGCTTAAAGGCACGCATTTTGGAGCATAAACGAAGAGTTCGAGAAAGTCTACTTATCCAACAGCAAATACGCAGTATCTACATCAATGATACGCCATATATAATACTTTGGTCAACGAAGAAGAATCAACTAATTTTACCTCAATACGCCGTATCCAGCAAGAAGATATGGCGTATCCGTGCCTACACTTCACAAATACCCATGTAGAATTCAAGCCCAATACGTCGTATCCAGGAACATCAATATGCCATATACAAGGATATTATACACGAAGATTCTGGAAGATATCAAACGTGGTCCTTACTCCAAGAAATCTCCAATATGGCGTATCCCACATTGCTCGATACGGCGTATCGACGCAATTCCAGACTCTATAAATAGATGACCCTAAACTCAGTTTTAGGTATGGAAGTGAATCCCTAAACCACCAAGTTGACCAAGAGACGATCAGAAGAGCCTAGAAGGTCAGAAAAGAGCCTCAAGATCATAAGAAAACTCTTGTAATCTTCGTACAACCGAATACGCGTTCGATCAAGGTTTCTTTACTTTAATCGTTCATATATCAATCCGTGTGTATTTTTACAATGACTATCGGCTTATACCTTTAGGTATCAGCCATGTTTATGAAGATCTAATGTTTGGTTTGTTTATCTCGATTGCTTAATTTATCGTTGATTTTTGTTTATGTTTATCAATTTATATTCATTTACGTGCTTAAGTATGCGACCTATCATTCAACTGGGTCTAGTCCTACATATTTAATGCGCTGCAACTTCGGTGTTGTTTAGGTGTAGGCTAAGAGTCCAGGATAGCTCTCCAAATTGCAATTTATATATCTAGAATCATAGGATCACAAATATTGACCTATCCTTGCCTTTAGTTTAGTGAGCTTAGTTGAGCCATAAGGTGACCTTGGTATCAATGAGTACGTTCTTATTCCATTGGTAAGGACTCGGACAGTAGACTACTAGTATATGAAGAGCCGTTAAGTAGTAAGTGGGTAAAGTCTCCATGAGCTAGGGTTTAGTAAGAGCACCATTATTAATATCCTTAGATAGATTATAATCAACAAATGATTGCTTTATGCAGATGCATCTAATTGTGATAGGATTAGCGTGTCTAGGTCTTAGGATGAAGTACCGCCTAAGTCTAGGAATGATATGCCCTTCAAGAAAAGACAAGCATTGCACTAAATAAACAAACCAGCGTTTTATTGGATTATTCATGGTTGATATGTTTTCGTTACATTAGTTCTTGACCATTCATCTATCGTTTGTTTATCTTCTTGTGTGTGTTTATTGCTTTACTTGTCATCAAAACCTTAGGTTAGATACACAAAATCGTGCCAGTCTCTCATGCTAAAACCCCCCTTTTGCATTAGTTTTAGGTTTAACTTAGATAACTAAAATACTAATAGAATTAGGAATTAACGCTCTTGCTCTTAGTGATCGACACCCTACTTACCAACTAAACTATAATTGACCGGGTACACTGCCCGTTAAAGTGTTGTTTTTAGGTATAGTCGGCATAAAATAAATAGTAAAACTTGATACATTAATAACACCTACACAACGACACATCAGGTCCATAGTTTCCGTCATTATTTCAGCTTCTTCTTCCTCCGAGTATTCTTGGTCTGAAAGTAAATTGAAATCAGGCGATCTCAATTCGTCAAGACTTAGTGTCTTGAAGTGTCTCTTAGATGATCGAAATTCTTGTTTAGGTTCTTTGTAAGGTGTGAATTGTTCGTTTGTTGAACTCCTTGTCATGCACTACCTAAAATAAGGGATAAACAATCAGTAGGATAGAAATTTTTTTAGCATGTAAATCAAATATGAAAACTAAGGTTCTGTTTCAGTTATAGATGATCAATACGCCATATTCAATAGAAGTGAATATGCCGTATTAATCTTTTGAATGAATATACTGTATTGGACAGAAAGTTGGATACGCTGTATCCGATGGAAGTGGATACGCCGTATCAAGTTATCGACCAGAACAGAGGATTGAGAAAAACAATTAAATACGCAAACAATTAAACACACATATATACAAGCAAACAATTAAAGACAAATATACAAAATTTACAGAATTTATAAGAATATACACTAATCTAAATTACACTACTCCTAAGGGTTAGATCTAATGTAATATTAAAAACCAAAACATAAAATAAAAATCAAGATTAATTTTCACTTCCCGACAACAGCGCCAAAAACTTGATGTGTCGTTGAGTGGTGTATATTTTTATAATTCAAGTTTTAAATTTATATTTTGCCTACTAAACTAAAAACAACACTTTAACGGGCAGTGTACCTGATTAGTAGTAGTTTCGTGGTAAGTAGGGTGTTGAACACTTAAAGCGATGTTAAATCTATCAATTTATTAATATCTTGGTTGTCTAATCTATGTTAATTCTATTCTATTCTAAACATATGTCAGTCCTAATCCTAATTCTAACAGGTAAAAAGGGGGTTTCAGCCTGAGAGACTGGCACGGTTTGGTTGGTGACTACAATCAATTCAAGGCACTTTAACCCACGCAAGTAAATTAACAGAAGATAAAAGAGCGGTCGAGCCAAATATAAGAAAACTGTATTAACCATTATTAATCCGATTAGAACGTTGGTTTGTTTATTAAGTGCAATGATTTCTTCTCTCGAGGTGGCATATCATTCTTAAGACTTAGGCGTTACATCATCCTAAGACCTAGACACATTAATTCTGTCATAATTAAAGCATCCGCATAAAGCATCCTTATTTGCTGATTATAATCTATCTTAGGGATTAAAGCAATGGTGATCTTGTTAAACCCTAGCTCATAGAGACTTTACCCACTTACTGCTTAACGGCAATTTATACACTAGTAGTCCACTTGTCCAACTATCCAATGGAATCAGAACGTTATTTGTTGAATTATCTAGGTTCACCTGCTAGTCAACTTGTTCACTAAACCAAAGGCAATATCCGATTAACTAGTTAAGCCAGAAGCGTATCCTTAGCACGGATTTAGAAGGACAATATTTGTGATCCTATGATTCTAGATGTATAAATCACTATATGCAGAGCTATCCCAGACTCTAGATTACTTGGTCCGTATTACTAAATCTAGTTGAATGATAGGTCGCATACAAAAGCACATAAACAAGTATAAATTGATAAACATAAACAAGCATTCAACGATAAATCAAGAAATCGAGATAAACAATACCAAACATTCAGATCTTCATAATAATGGATAATACCCGAAGTTATTAGCCTTCAAACGTCATAATAAATACAAAAGCAATTATTTAGCCAAGGTAAACTAACCGAGTTAACGAATGATACCAAAAACTAAATGATTACTAAAGTATATGGAATTACACGTTGTCTCCTATGGAATTGATAGCATTGTTCGACCTCTTCTGCTCTTTTTCTCTTTTAAAAATCAACTTTTATAGTTTAGGTATCGAGAATATGATTTAGCACACTTAAAACTTATTTTTGAGTTTTCTATTTATACTGTTTGGAAGTCAGTTCGATATGGCGTATCCAAGGGGTTGGATACGGCGTATTGAGCTTGTTTCCTTCGTGGTCTTTGGTGAGTGCAGGCACGGATACCCCGTATCTTCCTTGATGGATACGGCGTATTGGTAGTCAGAATCATTAATCTTCAAAATATCTTCGTTTAAGCTCTAGAATGCGTGCCTTTTGCTAATATTCACCAAGTACTCCATAATTACTGCAATTCTCAAATATAAATGATTAAGTAACAATTCTTTGCAATAACTATTACAAAATGGGTTAATAACATGGGATAGATGTTGGTATAAAATAGACGTTATTTGATGTCATCAACAGCCTTAAACCATTTGAAAACATCGATCAAGGTACTTTGATATAAATCAAAAATTTAGTACCTCGATGGTTTTACTTTTCAGAAATGCTCCCCGGCATATGTGCATCGATAACCGAAAATGTTTAACACATACATGGATGGAGTTCACATATGAGTCTTTAAGATCACATTATACAAGTTATATATATTTTAATCACATATTCTCCCCTTATCAAAAATGTCAAATCTCTTGATATTTTGGATATCAATTGATTCAAATATGTAAGAAAATTATTTAGGTAGAAAAATGTTCTAATTATATATATCAAGCCTATTATTGGAATATTTTGATGCTCCCCCTCAAATTATGAGGGAATTATATGGTGTTTGAGTACGTTAATTTGAATTTTTTTGAATTTACTAAGAAATTCTTGAAAATTCATACTCAAACACTATATATGCTTATTTCTAGTCTAACACTACTTATTTACATATTCAAAAGATTTGTAATTACGATAGAATGACCTGAAATGGAGTAGGACAAAATATGACAAAGTCATATTGTCCGTTCAAGCAGCCTGAAGTCTTCTCCGTTATCTCTCCCTCCAACGAACTTCTCCTAATTCCTCATCAACCTTCTCTCTAGCTGCAGCTTATCGATTGCCTTGATCATGATGCGAGACTTTTGTTTTTCTAAATTACTCCATCTTCTCTTTGGCAAGTAATCCATCCTCAGGTTGGAAGCAATATCATGAAGAACAGATTGAACAGATGTGAGCGTCCTGTCACTAAATTTATAGAGTTCATCCGAGCACATTAACCTATTTCTTTTGAACTTGTCTACATAGATAATTCATTGAGGATTGTTGTATGCAGTGTATGGAGTTCTTTTGGAGATGTCGGTCCTGAATGTCTCCGGCTTAGTGATATTGAGCTTCTTTTGGTAGCTTTTGACTCCCAGTTAAAGGTCTTCAACCCGCTTAAGAATGACAACACGTCTGGTAAACATCCGTAATGCCACATTAAAGTTAAAAATGACATCTTTCTCTAGATTGGCGATTTTCTTTTAAACCAAGAGAAGCAGCCTGTCTTCAATATCACACAGATTAAGTCTTGGGAAGTCATATTCCTTAAACGTGTAGAGCTTCTGATCTTCTCTTCGAACTACAATCTCATCCAGTTATCGGTAATCATACCACTTCATAACTTTAACATAGGTTACTGCAATGATTCTTTTTGTGGAGAACACATCATGCTTGGAAAACCTATTGCTTGCGTATCCATAGAACAATAGATGGTTTATCAAACTGAGTTTTCACAGACTTTCCCTTGCAGTTCTTGATGAGTTTCTTCAACTCACTTATTGCTATGTTCTTGTCTTGCATTTGAGCTTTCAAATCCTGTATTTCATGATATTGTTCATGTTCTTTTCGAAATATATAACACCCTGTGTTTTCAAGACATTGACGACGTCAACAAATCCACAATGTACCTTTTGTATTGTACGTGTTTGCTTGAGATTGTAAACGTTAGGTTAAATCGCGTACGCCAAATATTATCGTTTAATGTGAACGGGCATTAAACCATCAAACGTTTACATCAATCATGTGTTATATAATTATTTTAATAATAATTATGGTCGTTGTTCATTTATTTTATTGGTTACGTAAGTTAAATACGTTTCGCGATAAATGTACGTTTAAGCATACCCGGAAGCACGTTAATTTATTAACGTTTCCACTAATACCCTCGATTGTACCCAATAGCTAAAGATTATTTAAAATTTAGCTAAATAAATGATGCTTACACTTTTTACACTAGAAATGAAACAATATGCAAGTAATTGCAAATAAACACATCTTTATGTAATTTATACAAGTTGTAACTAGTATCATTTTATTCATGTAAGTTAGTTAAGATAAAAATAAAGCATATACTCCCTCCCTTATCAAAACATACGACATACATACATATACAAGATAAGAAAATGAAATTTTTACTCAACTTGGTCAATGTACAACACTTACTCATTAAAACCTAGCTAAACTTGTCACTTTGACTAAGAACATGTAAACAAGAACCCTTGAAACCCTCCTTATGTCCCTTTGAATGTTTTACTAGCTATTGACCATTGAATACATATAAGTGCAAGTAAACATGATAGGTAACTCTCTGTTAGGGTGATGCTTTGAAAATTTCATAAAAACTATTTTGTTTTGTGTAATCATATGGTTTCACTATGTCTTTATTCAATTTTGATCTACTTTCGTTATCAAGAGTCATGGTCTCTTCCCTTTTAGTGGCAAATCTGTTTGCAAGATCAGAGTATCATAATGGGATCCATACAAACAGGGTTTTTCAGATTGAGCTTTCTTGAGGTACCTAGGATTGGCAAAGGTTAGTCTACCATTATATGTCGGCATTTGGGTGCTAACATATGAATGGTCTGAATTGACTGATTACGAGTATAAACAATTTCGTTCAAAAAACTGTAACTGTTGTCCATTCAATCTTTTGGTCCAATATCTTTATCTTCCTTACCCTTTAAATCTGAACTGAAATGACCCTTTTGTGTTCGCCTTTGAGATAACCCAGTTAGTGACTTTGTTTTAAAAGATCTTTTTGACTAAATTCATCATGGTTCTGATTGAGAACTAAATTTCATAGGGCTTAGTTTTCCAAACCTTCTTTTTTTTTTTTTTTTTAATTTCAAATCTCTTTAAAGCTAATAGTCCTAGAGTTTCATTTAACTTTGTTTGAAGAATTCTCATTATCAATTCGTTCCGGTCATTAAAGGCTTTGTACGTCTCAAACTCATTAGTTTGTTCTGAAGTGCAAATCAGATCAACTATCCTGACAAACTAGTAGCCTCCCTAGGCCCCTACCAGTCTCTTATCAAGGGTAGTTCTGCAATCCTTCAGTTATTGAGTCATTGTGCATTTTGTTTCTTTAATTGCTTTTAAAATCATTTTATTTTTCCCTCAGTATCAAAAGAGTTAAATTTGCCAATTTTTAAATTAGCAAAGCGCCCATCTACGCTTTCAGTTACATTCTGCAGAATTTTTCTCAGAATGTTGTTTTATTGGGCAAACACCATTATTTTCATCATGTTTTGTACATGTTCCATGGCGTATCAGTAGAATTGATTTCTGCAGGTAAGCTTCCTGAAAATTTTTTGCCATGATAAACCGTAATGTGCTTCCAATTCCTTCTTATCATTCTCTTCTTCTGATACCAATCCCACTGCTTGTTTCATCTCCTGAACTTTTGTAACAAGATGATTGAAACCCTTGTGAACCGTGCCACTCTTGTATCTGTGTACCTGACATTCATTTTAACGTTTCAACGTCATACTTAAGCTCTTGCTATGTCTTGCTCTTTAAACCATACATTGTGCAAACGGGAGGTCTATTTTTTGAATTAATTGTTTCCTTGAAGGTTTGAGCTTCCATGGTAGTGTATGCATTGAAATCTTGTAATATTTCCTATGCATTTGTATTATACTTGGAAAGCTCAAACATCTTTGAATGTATAAAATGTTCAAACTGCCCTTTGATCGCATGTAATTCAGAATTGGAATCCTTCTCGTGAATGTGTTTCATTGCTGAATGGCATTTCCAATTCTGCATGTTCCGGAGTTGAACAGACTGAAAAAGTCCTTCATTCGCTTCAAAGAGTCGGTGAAATGCTTCTCTAAATCATAGTACATTGGTGGTTAGAGATCGCGAGATGTTGATATTGTTGTTTGAGTGCATTCAAATTGTTCAAGGAGTTTTCTTTTTAAATTACTTGCTTGCGCTTGCAGTTTCTGTTTCTATGGTTCTCTAAATCTGAAACCCGAAAGAGAAAGTATTCTTTGTTTCCTTTTAACTGTGAAATTTTGAAGTGTAAAAAGATTTGTTTAGATCTAAGTGGATGTGATGTGATTGAAGTTGTGGTTATGTATGCAATTAACGTTCACGGGATTTTACACGTCTATGATTTAAACCGATAAAAAGTTAATGGGATTTTACAAATAAAAAAAATTCTATAGAAAACCGTTTGATGAATGTATAATGGTTTGTTGTCGAGGTTTGTTTGTTGTATGATTAATGCAGTTTAAGTCCTTGTTGATGGTTTTGGATTTGGTTTATGGTTTGATGATTTGTTTGGAATTCGACACAGTTTGGATTATGGAAAAAAAAAAATAAATATTTTACGTAGTACCAAAATCGAAATTTAGTGTAAAAATAACTAAAAAGGCTCATAGAAAAAAATTATATTTTACTTAATATTTCCCGCCAAAAAAGTGTCGCTAAAAAGGGTGTCGGACCGAAATTTTTTCAGTTTGGATAATGCTTGTTGGCTATGATGATTTGTTCATCCGGTGAGTCGTAATTTTGGTTATGCAAAAAATGAATGCCATAAATTGTAACCGTCTTTTGTAGCCACTACGATACACCGATGAGTCATGGTTTTGGTATGGTAAAACTCGATTTGCAAAAAATGTAACCGGGTTTTAAGCTAATGCAATATCTGAGCCAAAATAGAAGTAGCTTTAGAACATGGAACCCAAATTAATTGTCAATGTTTAAGTCCATTTTTTGGGTTTGCTAAAACGGCCATAAGCAAATAACCGCATTTATGGGGAAAAAAATGCATTATTGGCCACCAAAAATGACGCCTTTTGATATTTTAGCTTGGAGCGTTTAGGACTAGATTCGTATCAAACGACGCATTCCTTTGTAGATATAATTTGGATGATACTTGCTTTGCTATGATAATTCGGTCATCTGGTGATTCGTAGTTTTGACACGGCAAAAACAGATGGCGTAAAATGCAACCATATTTTTGCATCCATTATGATATTCTGGTGGGTCGTAGTTTTGTTATGCCAAAAAAGTGAAGCGCGCGTATTTTGCAGCCAAAATGAAAAAAAATCGAAACAAATGACAAAATGATGACGTTTGAGGCTGAGGTTGGATCATTCAAGATTAGAGTTGGACCAAACAACGACTTCTAAAGGTGGGACGATGTCTTTTAGGAATGACTTACGTTGTTAAAAAATTTGCCTCGAGCCAAACGACGTCATTTTGATGTGTTTTATGACCGTTTAGGGATGAGCTATGATGTTTTGGATTACGCTTAAACACGTTTCAATCAATCATAATTGGCGGTGGTTCGTGGATCTAATTTTGATACTATTGGGTTGGCCACGATGAATTAGTTACCCGGAAAGTCATAATTTTGGCGTGGCAAAAGATGAGTGGCATAAATTAATGTGTGTTTTGCATCCTGTTGGATCCCGTAATCACTTCATAACATATATATCATACACGAATCAAACTAGAAATTAGAGAGAGAGTTGATCTTTTAGAGAGAGAAAGAGGAGAGAGAATTGAGAGAGAATGAGAGAAAATGGAAAATGAAATAATATTAGAATGATAAACTAACTTTTCCAAAGAGGAAAAGTTACTTATATACCCTGACACATTGAGTGACGTCCGGGATATTTGACTAGGACCCGGGCTCGGGTTTTGTTTGGGAATAAACCCGAAACATATACAATATTAGATTAACTATCGAGCCCGATTCCCGATACTTTCCTATTACAACGTTAACTAATTGATTGACCGAGACTAAAGTACATAATGGACGAACTTCATGTTCGACTCAATATTTTGAGGTTAACACATTGTCATTAGGACCCTAGTATGTGATTCCTCATATAACATATCTATCATAATCTACCTTCACTAGACTCCATAGCGATGGAACCATGTCTTCGATGCCTTGAATATCATTATATTTAGCAGCCTTGGTTTTTGTTGTAGAAGTCGTGTATTTTCTGCTTGAACTTCCACCTTTCAGATACTCAAGGTCATTGTTGATGAAGTAGTTTACAGGAACTACTTGACAACCTCGATCTTCAATCAACGGTAGAGGCTTTTTAAGGTCAAATGGATATTCCTGTCCTTCAGGGTTATTCCTGTCAAGTCGATTGGTGACAGCATTATAACATTCTTCGAAATGATATTCGAGTTCCACTCAGCTTTTGCATGTCCCTTTGAGAATATTAAAAGCTGGTGCAACAAGGTGCTCTTGGGTCAGATTATCAATCTTAAGATTATTCATGACATATGTTGAGAAGTCGATAGGAGTGCTCATTAGCTCGTCGAAAGTGTGAGGAGGTTTTTCTGCTTTGGAAATTTTGCAGATCTAAGTTTAAGGTGGTCTAAAGTCAATTGATTTTGTAGCATTCCAATCAGAATCAGGAGTTGGAGGTCTTTCAGGTTTCTTGAACCAATCACGTTTTAAAGCATCCTCGACATTAGGTTAATCAATAGTGTTACTCAAATCACTTCCTTGATTCTATGGCATCTCGGTGTCTGTAGTCTCAAATACTGATTCCTCTGCTTGCGCGGACTTACCAGATGATTTCGGCTGAGACTTGTTGCCTTTGGATGAGCTTGACTTTGATTCTTTAGATTTAGAGCCTTTTGATGGTTCAATATCCTTGCTTGTCTTCCTTCTTTTCAACCTTTGGTCTGATCCAGTTGGAGGGTCTTCATCTTTGTCTTTGTCTTCACGGTCTCTTTTCAAAGAATATGCTTTTCCATAAGATTCAAAGAGATCCTTGTTAAGCTCTTAAGATTTAACCAGGGTATCGTAAAGATCTCTGTGTTCTTGAGCTGCTCGATACGATTTACTTTTCTACATATTATCTAGAAGGATCTTCTTCAATTCAAACTCTGTGAGTGACACTGCAGCCTCGTATGTAGATTTCGGTTGAGAAGAAGATTTAGCCAAGACAACATTCTCAAGTGATTCAGTAATGGTGCTTTGGATCACAGGAGTGGCGAATTCAGATACTTCCTTTAGTAGGATATGAGGAAGTTGACTCTTGACTTCATCTATGATGATATCTTTCATTGATTTCTCAACAAGATCTATGTATCTCTTCCTCTCATCTTGAGCTTTCTTCTCAAATTCTATAGTGTAGGACCTGAAAGTCTTCTTAATAGAATCTTCAAGTCTTGTGCTAAGTTGAGCATCTACCATTGCAGTAATTTGTGACTTTATAATTTCGAGCAGTTATGCAGAATAATCCACTTGTTTGAGTTGAGAGAGCTCTTTTTCCAAGACAAAAACTCTTTGATCGAATTCGAATAGGGATGAAAAATTTGGAAGTGCAAGAATTGAGGTTGTAGTTGTTTCAGTTGTTGGTGCCGAAGTTGGTGTTGATGTTTGTGGAATAGGAATGAATAAAGGAATCGGCGGAGGAATGGTTGATGTAGCCGCTGATGAGGTTTCATGGATCACCGTTACTAGTATAGTGAAAAGAGGAGGTGTCAGAGTACTTGGTTCTTCATGACGGACATCAATATTTATCATGGAATTGATTTCAGTGTCAGCTGGTGAAGGGTTATCCAAGTTTAGAAATTGAGTAGCAAAGTCAGATGAGATAGAAGAACTTTGCAATGGAACTTCAGTCGTCTATGTGTCATGAACAATTATAAGTATTACATGTTCATCATCCTTGACTTGTTCATATGTGGTCTCTTGAGTACCAGCATCATGACCAGCATCAGTCTTTTCTGCATCTTCTTTCCCTTTTTCACCATGCTCTACATCTCTCAACCTCACGTTTACATATTTATACAATTCCTCGTACTCTTCTTCATCATCAGTGAATTCATAGTTATCAGGAGTACGTATATATTCTTCTTCATATTCTTCTTCTTCATCATCATTATAATTGAGATTATGTAACACCCCCATTTTTACAATATAGCAGCGGAAGATAATCTGGGGTATTACTTCATGGATACAACAATCATAATCATAGAAAACAACTTTAAAAGAGACGTTGTTGGAAAAATTTAGTTATCATTCATTATAATCAGAGTTTTTACAAAATGTAGGTCCCAAAATCTAAAATATCAAGTTTGAATGATAACAGTTCAGCCACCTTCGAGTCCATGCCACTCCGTACCACAACTTGCTTAATTACCTGAGATAAACATGCTAAAAAGGGTCAACACAAAGGTTGAGTGAAATTCATAGGTTTGAAATGTAATAGTTAAATACAAGTTATCATAATTGGAAATGTTGGTATTGCAGGAATAATTGTTATGAAGAACATTATTGTCATAGTGAACAGTATTATCACCCTAAACTCATGAATCACATAAAGAGATAAAGAGATATTAAAGAGATATTGGGAGATACTACCCAAAGAGACATTGGGAGATATTACCCAAAGAGATATTGGGAGATATTACCCAAAGAGATATTAAAGAGATATTGGGAGATACTACCCAAAGAGACATTAAAGAAATATTGGGAGATATTACCCAAAGAGACATTAAAGAAATATTGGGAGATAAGATATTTCCATGTACATAGGCAATAATATATCAGGATAGCATATTCGTTTAGCCATAACACTTGCATCATGATTTTATAGTAGGCATGTCCACGGTTTGATAATATGTTGAGATTCTGAATTCATTAATCTTTGAAAAGTATCACAATAGTATAAGAATAAATGAGTATATTAAAAGAGTTTGTAACAAGCATGTATCCCCCTCGCGGGTTTATAAAACATGTAAAATAAGTAAAGGCGAGGTTATGAACTTCACCTGATATGTAGATGTAATAAATATGCCAAAATGAAAGCTGACGACCTTATCACAATCTTAACCAGGGAAGGTATAAAGCAAATGATAATATACAGCCCCGACACACAACCTGAGTAAATATTCAAGTCTTAGGAAGAGTGAACTTTTAGAACTTTGTTATAAGAGTTATGAGTTTTGATTGAAGAGTTTTGGAAATATATATCACCGTTCGGGCCATCATAATTCAGAAGTCATTCAGTAAACGTTTGAGGAGCTAGGGCACTTTAAATCGTAAACCCAACAACTCAGTCAGAACGTAATACCAAGATGAAACCTCTTAATATGAAGCTCCCTAGTACTGTGGTACAATATAGCTTCCGGATGATCGGTTTTTAAGCGTTTTATTCAATATCTGGAAATGTTAAGCACGTCAAGCATTAATTAAAGTTATGTCTAGTAATGTTTTGAATGTGATTTTATACTTTTTCAAAATGTTACATTTTAGACCCTGGGGTTTGGAAAATTGCAAATAGACCCCTGGGGTTTGCATTTTTACGACTTTGGTCCTTCAACTTTTATTGATATACCAAGTAAACCTTGGACTTTGAAAAGTGACATAATAGACCCCTAGAGTTATAATTTTGATAAAATGACACTTTTAGTCCTTTTAGTTATAAGTTTCCGAAAGTTACGATATATACCCCTTGCATGGATTATAATTACAAAACATGTCCAAATTGCCATGCAAGCTTAGTTTAACATTTCAATAGACATTTATAAGTTATAATAAACTAAAATATGAAGTTTTAACGCAGCACAAGTTTAATTTAACGATTCATTAAGCTAAAAGGTAAAACGAGTCAAATTAGGGTTTTAAAATGAAAACGCGCGGGTTTTAAGATTAAATTCTTTCATGACTTATCAAAGCACTTATTTTAACATTATATAATCCTATTAGGATAGATTATAACAATACTTTACAAGTTTAGCTCATAGTTTAAGTAAAAACATGAAAATTAGGGTTTCGGGTGTACGGTTTTGGATCAAAAAGGCATAACACTTAGGTTTTTGAGTTCAAAGCTTTATATTATGATTTTATCAAGATCATATGAACATTATGACGTTATGAAAGCAGAACATAAGCTTAGAGAACCTGGTTTGAGCTTATAGCTTGGAAACGGGTCAGAATCAGGACTTTCGGCTTCGTACGCCTAGAATAACGACTCCCGGGCTTTGTTTCTTGGTTTCTTTGCATCCTTTCCTTACTTGAGACTTATTAAGACACTTTAGGATCTAATTAGAGCAAAGATTGCTTCTATGCAAGGGTAATAGAGGCGGAAGTGGGGAAGCTTTGAATGAAAGGTTTAGGTCCTATTTATATATGTTTAGCAACCCTTCGAGCCACGAAACTTGGTAACCAGGTTATTTTTTTAAGGACATCATGGGGGGGATGTGTAGGTCTCTCAGGGCTGATAAGGAAGCTATGTGCAAGGTGGAAGCTAATGAGGTGGTTTTGGGTGTCAGTGGTGGCCGGGCTTTGTGGCTAAAAAGAGAGATGAGGCTTTGATTTTGGCCATGGAAACTTAAGCAGGTGGGTAAGCTGCTTAAAGAGTCTAGGGGCTGGTCATGGAGGTTCTTGCACATGGGTAAGGTTTTAAGTGGGTTATAATGGGTCAAAACCAACCCGCGGGTCTGTTTTGGTATCTAGGGTTCTTCAAAGGTTTTAACAAGGTACATTGTGTTATAAATGATTAAGGAATGATGAAATAGGTTGTTAAGGCTCTGGATTACAGTAATTAGTAAAGATCTAGCAATCAATTGGGCTTACAACGGATTAGAATTGAAGAAATGGGGTACGTTTCAACTAGGGCTCGTTTTAGGGTTTTTTGACTTTCTTGGCTTATATTTTGCAAACACTATGATTAGGAATGATGAATACAAATCCAGGGCATATATTAAAGAAATACCAATGCAGTTTGGTCGTTGGTTAAGTTCTTATGGTTGAAATTGAGAAACCGGACAAACGTTCCAATTACGGCATAACTATTCGGGTTTTTCTGGATACTTAAGGTTATTCTAGGCTTTGATATCTTGCCCATGCCCATTTAATGATAATAAGAATTGCCACAAATTTTAACATTTATAATGGCTCTTGGTTAGGAGTTATCTTTTAGTATTAGAATGGTTTCAAACCGCTAAACGGATAAATTGCACCACATTAGTACATTTAGGGTTCTAGGATAATGTTTTTACGTACAAGTGCAGTAACATGATGAAGTAATGCAGAAAACATATTGAATAGGATATGATTATGATTTGAATAAATCCGTATTTTTAAAACCCAAATGGAGTGTATGGTTTGGAGTATATAAAGGCAAACCAGCCAAGAAACCTGTCATGGTTTCGAAACACGCTCGGTATTAAGGGTTAGGGATTTGAATTAGGGTTATAAGTTGCAAAAAGATGTATGAAAGCTTATGTAAGGAATAATATAGGGTTCATATATTGTTAAACAGAGTATATTAGCTTGCTTAAATGGTAGTGACGAGATGAGAATGAAAATGAGGTAAAACGGCTTAATTTCGAAGATCAGCATAAACACATGTACATTGAGATTTAGAGATTTGTACATTGACTTGAAGAGCTTTTATATTTTTAACTTAGGATATCATACACTTACTTGTAATATGATTTGGTAGCTTGTGCATTCACTTAAGGAGTTAACCCTTCCATGAGATTAGGGTTTAGGGCATCCGATAATGGTTTAAAGCCCGTTTTGTTATGATGTTGCAAATGGTATCTTTTAGGAATATTGTACCTTGTAATAATGATATTATGATATAGACTTGATATGTTATGATATTTGCTTGACATATATGAAGATAGGATTGTCATAGATAGGTTGTGTGAGCTCGTCTACTTTAGTTATGACATACTGAGATATATAAGTAATGTAATAAAGCGAAAAATTTCCCCGTATAATTGTGATAATAGTAAAATAGGTTTTGCATTTAATGAAAATTCTTGGGTTGTTATAGATTAGGATTCTCATCTTCATCAGAATTAGTCTTTTCACTATCACTTGCTTCATTGTCACCACCATCATCACTGTTAACATCATCATCACCATCATTACTTACATCATCACTGTCATCATCATTGCTATCATCATCTTCACTATTTCTCCAAGATTCATTTTCACTCTCAGACTGGTATTTAGGTACATCGGAACCCTTGGTATAGTACCAGTTCCTTCATTTGTACCAGTTGTCTTATCTTGTTGCTCATCAGGAACCTTTGGTTGGGAACCAACTCCATCACCTGAGCCACTTGCATGAAGCTTGTGAGTTTCCAGCTTGCTTTTCTTAAGAGTTTTCTTGATCTGAACAACTTCAAGTAATGCTGCTTCAGAAAGTAAATCCATGCCTTTGCCTCTATCAACCTTAGTTGGTGGTTTCTTCTTCGACATAGACACACCAGGAGTGTCTCTGATAACAACTGCTGTTGGCACAATGGCAGACTTCTTGGCAGGTTTCTTAGCTTGCTTAGGCTTTTCTAGAGGTTCTTCTTCTAAGACAAGAGACAATTTATTTGAGGGTAAAGCAACTTTCTTAAACTTCCTTGCTTTCTTGGGAGTAGCTTTTCTAGTAGCAAAGTCAAGATAAGTCTTGTAGTCTTTAGAATCTTTAATGTCTTGATTAATCATCCCTTCAGGAATTAGATCTCCATACATCAGATAGTCTTGTGTTTTGGAAACAAACTTCAGTGTACCCAGTAAGGTATCATTAAGAATTGTGTGAATATTTATCCGGTTCCTCATAGAGATGGTTTTATCTTTGGAGATGAATTGATTGATGATAACTTTTGTAAATCTTGGGTAGGGCATGTTCTCTTTACATGCGGAACTTATTTCTCTGTTGTCAGCTTGAAACATAAAGTCTTCCCACAATAAAGCAACAAAGTCAACATTCTTCTTGTTGTACATACTCCACAAGATTTGAGCTCTTGATGGCATGAGCCTATCAAGTCCTGACGACTTTCCAGAGATGCACCTGTTGATGATAGTAGCAAATGTTCTCCAAGGCTGGTGCATATGTGTTGCGGTTGTCGTAAGGGACTTCTACAAGAAGTTTTACAACTCCCTCGGCAGTGTACCTAATCGTTGTAGTGTAGTATAGACAAGTCTCGGGGGTTGTTATCGTTCTCTAGGGGAATAGGTTGGGAAGGCTTGACACGGTCTACAGAATTCTAAGGATTGAAAGAAGATTATTTTTGTGTTTTTTATTTTTATAAAAAAACAGGTAAAATCATATATTTGATAGGTTGGTTGGTTTTAGCTATTAAACTAAATAATAAACTACACTAATGGTGATAACAATATAATAAAAGTCTGTGTTCATTTAATCATGTATTACTCCCTAGATTGCTTCTCCTAGTGTTGTTGCTTTGTCACACTTATGATGATCTATGTAATTATTTCCTAAGTCATGAATGAATTACATGAACTCGCCGTCTATTTAATATTCCGTTAAGGCAACACACAAGTAAGGCAGTATGAAGACTATTACAAGGCCCCTAAGAGTATATTAAATGCGTTTGAAATATATTAAGAGTGGATCAACCATATAAGGGGCAAGGTAGTATGAAGACTGTTACCCGATGATATCCTTTCTACACAATTATGTTTTCCTAGATGTATCAATAGCGATACAGATAAAAGCTAGTTTTCTAAGACCTAACATGCATATTCATCACAAGAAGCAACACCACTAAGATCTACATCCTAGGTTTCATACAATCATAAATGAACACAATAGAAGGTTTAGCCAAGCATGTTAAAGATAAAGCAAGAACAGATAAGAATCACACAACAAGACATATTGAATGATTAAGATAGTCTTACTTGATTAAAGCATGAATTGAAGGAAGTACAATAGGATTTTGAGGCCCTAAAATCGTCCCTAACAGCTGCTAAATGAACTAGGGTTCGTCCCTTTCTTTTACTCTAAAGTTACACACTTAAAACCCTAAAAACAGATTTGTATATATAGGAAAATCGTTGTGACGACGTCGCATTTTAATCGTGACGCCATCATGAGTAGAATATTCTAGATTTTGGGTTGGGTCGTGTGAGCTGACGCCGTCGTAAAATGTTGTGACACCATCATGGTGGGATTTATGACGGCGTCACATGTATTTTGTAGTATAAATTCTTGAGAGATGTTGGTGTAGGTCCGTTGTCTTGTCTGTTTCTTCTCCAAATGAGCCCAAGTCACGTGTATTTCCTCCAAATGCCTTCCAAATGCTGAATACCCAAAAAGGAACGATTAAGTACCTATTTTGGGCATAAATGCACAATTTAGGGGGTTAAACGACCCTGAAAAAGTGTATAAAATGACACCTCATCAAATACCCTACACTTGGGATTTTCTTGTCCTCAAGCAAATGGGCTTTTCTACCTAAATAATAACAATATGAGGGTCATTTTTACCTACTCTTTAAAAGTATTTTACAACACAACCTTCTAGACCTTGTAATTAAAAGCCCAAAAAGTATATACTAGCACCTCACATAAGTGTTTGGGATTCTCTCTTTCACTCGGTTGTATAATAAATTATAACATAACAGGAGAAACGGAAAATCAACACTCATTACCTGTCATAGCATATAAATTACCATTAGCTTGGTAAAGGATCAAACCTCCATTGCTAGGTGCAAGCATTATTCATTATTGTCTAAGAGGTCTTTTTAAAGGGTTATGGGGTGTATGTGTAAGATAAAATATAATGGAAACGGAAACAGATGGGATACATTTAGGTGGCTTTGGGTGAATTTGGAGTGGAAGGGTTGGCTAATTATTTACACGAATACACGTTGGTTTGGTTGCTAAGCCAAGACTCGGACGAAGATATACAAACTCTACACAACTCTACATCAATCTCTTTCTTTTTCTTTTCTATTTTTTTGAATAACATAATACATCAAAACATGGGGTTTATAACACGTACCCCTACACTTGAGCTTTTACATGCTCGATATTTACAATCTAACTAATGACCCAATTTGAGGTGGATCAAAATAACATGGAGATAATCTAACAAACATATGGGGGTATTGATTTAACTTTTCTTCCCCATTCTTCCTCGAAATGAATACTACCATGAATCCTAATCGTCCCAAAAC
>BQNB010053094.1:18974-40187 GCA_026074375.1 Tanacetum coccineum
TGCCTAATTATATTTTTGTGTTGTCAGATAATCAACGATAGAAATTTGGATGACTATGACATTGAACTAACACCTAAGCCCATTGAAGTAGTGTTCCTTAACTGCAAGGACCAGCACAGTGCATCGCACATTCCAAAATGGTTTGTTTGACCCATAGCACTTTAAAATAAACATAACTTATACATAAGCGTTTAAACACATTACATACTTATGACGGAACTGTTGGGTTTTATAATCTAATTAACAATTAAATTAACACGAGTACGCAGCGGAATAAATGATCACGTGTAGAATACAATAATTAACAAGATAGAAAACATGTACCTTTTAGCACGAAACGATACACCGTTATAGGTAACCGTAAACACCGTCTTCTTTATACGCGTGTGTATAATACAACGCGTAACCACTAGAATCAAAAGTATGATTCCTCTAAGCTTCCACACACTATACGTTCTTAGCAAACGACGAGGTATGCTAGTACTAGTAGTGTATAACAAACGATCTTTATTCGTCTCTTGAATCTATCAACTTACGAACAAGAAATCACCACAAGCGATAATCGAATAACCAAACAAAACTAAAAGTGTTTGTTGGTGTAGTCGAATAGTGGCAGTATACCAAAGATTCCAATCCAACTTTTAAGTCGGTCAACCAAGAAGAAAAGTATTAGTCGGTCTATATGTTTTAGGTTTTTTCAAGTTATTATTATAATGAAACAATTAACCTTTTATTTATAGAGTTGATCTTCTAATCCTTGTAGGATTACTTCTCTTGCCGACTAGGAATAAAAAGAGTAAACCAAACCCTTTAAACTTCGGTTTATTAATAATTAGCCCCTCACGTTTAACCATTAAACGTTTAACTAATTATTTAATACTCGTTAACTTTTAACGATCGTTTGTTATACATTTAATATATATTACATTAATATATTTTCTCGTCATTTAACATATAAACGTGTGCGTCCCCTTAGGTTCGAAAATATTTTCGGACATATATTAATTCATATATGGTCATAATCCAACAAGACCAAATTGTTTTTATATACACACAAAGTGAAAAATCACAACGTTTGATGAATGGTCACACGGTAATAACTAATAACCATCATTTGTTGTGTTGGAAACCAAATGTACTTATACGAGTGTGCATTCCCACCACCTAACTCGTATTATAGTTTAACTTGAAATCCTTTTGGTTTTTGGATAAATCACAATTACATAAAATGATTGGTAACACTAAAATCACCAACAAATTAAACAAAGCTAAACGGAGAAGGATTATATTGAATCCGTATTACTTATGCAACTACCTCTAGATCTAGGCAATGTTGCCTTTTGGACACCAAAAGAGGGTACGAGCGTGGAAGAGGTTAGAAATCATGTATATGGGTTTGCAATTAGAGCATATCAAGTTTGTAAAAGTTTGATGGGAGAGATATAAAACGTTTATATTTAAGAACTAAGGTTATTTTAGAGGAGGTTTCTAAAGTGGTTGCTTAAGAAGTAGGGAAGGTTGTCGCTCAAGAAATGTCAAAAGTCACTCAACAAATTCTGGAAGCAATTCGTAATCGCTAATAAGGTTTGATAGTATTGTTTTTTTAGTACTTTGAATAAGCTGCAACTGTAACTAGATGATAACTAGTTCACATTTCGTTGATGGAGTTCTTAGCCACATTTGTTCGTGTTCAACTTGCTTACTAGATGATAACTAGTTCAACTAGTTCGGATGTTATATGTTAGGAGTTGAATGCTTAGCAACCTGTTTGGCTACTGGAAATAAGTTGATAGATACGGCGACATATAATAATGTCGTTGCTAAAAATAGCGACATAACTAGTGACTCAAAGCTGAAACGTCGCTATAAATAGACAAAATAGCGACTTAAAATAGTGTCATGTTACACCAACTGTGACATAGATAGCGACATAAACAGCCTCATGGGTGGAGCAACTGTGACACACGTAGTGACCCGAATAGCGATATGTGACACAAATAGCGATTTAGTAGGGACACAAAAAGATGTGAGACTATTTTAGATAGCAACTTATGAAAGGAAGTCGATATAGATGTCTCTATATATATCGACTTGTCTTAGATGTCACAAAAATTTGCGACTACTAGTGTTGCGTAACTAAATGCGTCGGAGCCAAAATGTTGCGATAAATGTGTCGCTAAAAACGACACTAAATGGATGTTTTCTTGTAGTGGGTGGATATTTCAACCAAGGGACTTCCCTCTTCTTTATTTGTAGTGTTGAGATACAGACTCACAATGTCCTAAAACCTCTCCCTCAATCAACGGGAAATTACACATATATTTTCGTTTTTTACCACACACAAAAAAACTTACAATGATAATCTATGGTACATTGAAAACAAATTGCGTATTAAACTTAATAATTCTAAGGAGTGTGAAACAATAGGGTGTAGCAAATAATTTTACACACTTAGATATGAAGATTTAGAGATAATACACACTTTCAAGTGTTAAGAATATTTGAAACTATTCCTTCAACAAAATTTCACACGAGAAAGTGTGATGATATTACAAAAAACAATCACCACCCATTTAAGTGTGGCTATTTAAATATTTCAACACTTTAATAGTTGAGATTATGAAAAAATCCTTCCACTGCAAACAAAAAGCTAAACGTACTGCCTTAGTAATTTTGTCACTAACAAAAATGTCACTAAAAGTTGTCATTTACCATGTAAGTGACACAAGGTTTTTGTCACTAACAATCACAGTCGTCATAATGTCTATGACGAAAGTAAGGGTCGTCACTGTAGCATTCATCCACAAATTATATTAATGACAACATACGAAACTCGACATGACAAATAAATAAATAAACTTGAAATATTATAATAGTAGAAACTTAAAATAACTCCCATTTTCCTTGATGTAATCAATACAAGCACGTCGCTAATAATATCGATACAATGTCACTAATACGCATATCGACATGACACATACAAAAAAACCTCCAGACGTTTGTGACCAAAGTTACTTGACTTCAAAACGTGGCTTTTAAACTGCCCCTTACTTTACAATCTCAACCATCTGCATTGAATAAAAAGTTTTCAGATTCCCAAATAATAGTGATATAATGCAACTTTATTCAAGTACACAAGTAAACATGGAAGTTACCGTTATTACGTCAAGAATTAATGACTAATATAAGAAGTTGAGATCCGAGCAACTTAAAACTAGCCAAGTAGATCAGTGCATTCATTAGAGCCAAAGATATGCTGTCAGAATAAATCCTCACAATCAATTATATTATACGCAAACAACAACACTTAGTAGTGAAATTATAAACAAGAAAATACGTTTCGAATAAAAGTGCACAGTCAACCAACAAAGCTACCTGTTTCTTAGTGCCTTCCTGAATCAATAAAATAGCATTATATCATCTGCAACCCCAACAAAGGCCTGCAATAGGTATTCAGTCAATAGCGAAAGAAGATTCTAAAATTCAGAGTCAATGACTGTGAAAAATGTAAGAAGATGTACCTGCAAATAGTTCTGAACATCCACAATAAGCTCTATAACTTCAAAACCCTAACTCAAGATTGCGAGGTCCTCCCTTGGTTTGCGAGGTCCTCCTTTGGGTTCCTCTGATATAATAATTGATCTTCAAAAAAAAGATTGCACCAAACACTTAAGCAATAATCACGACGTTAAGAATTTTAATGTCCTCTTTCCAAGTAGCATACAAAAAAAGATCAAAACTTAGCCAAATATAAGTACATATTACTCCGTAAAGTACAAGTATAACTTGGTCAAAAGCCAATCACATCTGAACATTCCACGTAAAAAACTCCGTTGAATCTGCCATTCAGACCTCATATTGAAAAAGACCAACTTTTGGTTATCAATACATTATTTCACTGACATTTTCTTAAATGCATCTTATAATGCATAATACAAAAAAAAGTGAGCTTACCGTAAAGCACTATTCCACCAAATTCTGTGAGGGTGTGATTGTAAAGCAGTGATTCAACCTTAGTCTTAAGTTTTAGTCCTGGCAGAAATAAAAAGCTTGGAAATTAGAAAAAAAATTAACACCCATATATCAGGAAAAATATAAAATAGGCAAATCCACCGATAACAAAACTGGATGAAATTTGCCAAATATAGAATCTGAGGTCTATAAACAGACGTGGGCGGCTTATATGGTTGACAACTAACACACATATCAAATCAAGCATTGTCTATAAAGACTAGTATATATGCAAACATGTAGTAACACTTATCATCTCGGCATTCACCACATTGTTTCAACATTATGAAACAAACCAGTTGGATGTCACAAGTATATAAAAATCAACCATTATTCCCCGCCTTATCCAAAAGAACATCAGCCTAATTTTCAACATTATTAAACTAGTATATATGCAAAATGTGAAGTCAATATACGTTTAAGTAATTTACTTAATAAGAATGAGAGTCATAGGAAATAAATACCTTTTCCCACCCTTCAATATCAGTCGATAAAGTTTTGCTCTTTTGTGCAGTCTTCTTTGCCACCTGGAGAGAAGTTATAATCTCAGAGATACCAATGATCCGGTAGACCCATAATATATACTCACTTAACACATATCAATTAAGACTTAAATGATTAAGCAACAACACAATCAGCATAAAAACTTCCAAGTAAAGGACAATTTCATTGCTCCAACTATACAAACTATCCAAATCTGTTTAAGTAGAAATTTAGCCAAATTAGTTTTTCAATCATCTCTAATATCAGTAAATAAAATACACCGACAAGCAGCATTCAAATCATAACCTCATGTACACCGAGGCTACAAGATAGCATTACCTCTAACTGATAAGAGCATATATAAACAAAGAAGAAAATATCCAACAATAGGGCTATAAGGACTAACCTCAATAATATGATGCAGAAAAGTTAATCCGCGACAAACCATTAATACAAACAAGACTTAAAGTGATATTGTGGTTTTCTTACAATTGTAATGCTGCTTTTCATTTTCGCAAGAAGTGAACGTACGAATAATGCGGCATAAGGATCAGATAAAGATACATTCTTTTACTTAAACTGTTGACCACGTATAAAGATACATGTTTGACTCATTTCTGTTCATATAGCTATTCGTTCATATATGTTTGAAGACGCAATGCAAGTAAAACTTCTAGACTAGAGGTGTACCTATAGTCGCCTGCTAGTATCAGTATAGCGATTCGAACTGGCCTCGTGACTGAATCTTTAACATCTTCCTTGATTGTTTCCTGTAAAAATATGAAATTATGATTATTACATTAGTATTCCCATTCATAAATAAATTAACACTCAGGGTATTCCATAAAATTTCATTGTTTTCCAAAAAACTGTTTAAGTAATCAATGCCTATAACACCCTTAAACATGAAAACGTAGGGGGCAATATTATCGACTAAGTAATATGAGTTTGAATCCAAATATATACATATCAAGGTTGGTTCAGAACTAATTGGATAGTGAAACCACTTATCTGTCTCTATAAGCAAAACGTTATAATAAAAAGAAAAAAAAACACACCATACCAGTTCCGAGAAGAGCATACATGCCAGACTGTTACATTGCAGCCTGCTCTTGAGAGAAAAAAAAAAGAACAACAATGTTGCTATTAGTACACAAACTCACCAACCAATTAACCCACACCGTAACCCTTCTCCATCAACACAAACACCAACAACTGTAACACTCCCCAAAAATCAGACAACGCAGCGGAATGGTAACAATGGGTGCGACTATCAGGGCAACAAAACACAAGTCACCGGAAAACGACCTATTAAAATGGAACGTTATAATTAAAGTCATATTTCTATTTAATAAAAGATCAAGTTGCAACAGTGTTCATTCATTATAATGTAATTAGAAAACATTGTCAAAACGTATATTGTCAACTAAGTACACACGTTATTAAGCCTTCAAAAATATATATCACGCAGCGACTCGAACTCCCAATCTCCTCAGCAAAATATAACCTGAAAATACGATGCTAAACACGTCAACAATAATGTTGGTGAATTCATTAGGTTTAAGTAAAAAAAAACAATATTGAGAATAACTAAATAAATATTTTAGAAGAAAAGACGTTACAACATTTAAAAGTGTTATTTCCGAAATCCATCCGAAATCCAAGTAGTGATTCAGTAAATCAATAAGTATTTAAAAGTGGACCACAAGATCGAAGTAATGGTGGACTAAGTACATATTCCGAAGTCCAAAACAAGTAATGTAGACAAGGGAAACACAACATCAAGTCTAAGTATATAGTTATCGCACTAAGCCATGACACACAACCGAAACCTTAACGAAGTTCAAACAAGAGTTTTGGAATGCCCCATAAAAAAAAAAGTAGGATGTTCTGCCAAACATCCAGAAAGTAATATCTCAAATGTTAATGCACCCTATCAAACTATGACCCAAGGAAAGGTGGTGATTGTCAATCCCCGATAATCTATCCACAACACACGCGCTAACTACACTAGGCAACCTGACGGTTCATGATAAAAAGGGGACTTAAGTGGCAGAGAAGGTACTTAGGCAATAATGAAATCAGGAAATAGCATACAGTTTAAAAACACTTGTGTCCGTAGTAAAACAATCATGTCTAAAATTCATGGTTTCAAATATAGGTATTCACGATCTCAAATCATGTAAGCAAACAAATCGATCTTAATAAAAAAAATCGGTCATGTAACCATATGTAGTTGAAATCAATAAGTTCACTTTGTAAAACGAGCAGTATTCCCCTCGTGGTTTTAAAAACATTGAAAAGAGGAAATGCGATACAAGAACTCACAAAGTAACTGGAAAAGGTAATGTATTGTAGTAAAATTTACAAATTGTAAACGAGCATGTATTATCCCCCCAAAATAGTTTAAAACAAGTAAAAATAGGGCTAAGAAACTCGACCGTTGAGTGAATGTAAATCAACAAGTAATTCACAATAGAAAAAATCGTCACAAAGGAATCCGAAGGCAACCTAAATCCAAATAATTATGTCGTATAAGTACAAACAACCTGATATTTATAGGTCGTATAGCTCATCATACTATCGTTCGGGCTATCATAATTAAGAGGTCGTGTAGTGAACGTATGAGGAGCTAGGACACTTTAAATCGTAAATCCAACAAACTCGTCGATACGTCCAAACCCGAAAAGCCACATTAATGAAACTCCCTAGTAATATAGTACTTTGATAACTAAAACAAAAGCGTATGATTCTATAGTAAGCAACAATCACCGTCTACTCGTTGTGCGAAATAATATTTAAATTGCATTTGCTAACTATATTCGATGTATTTTGAACTCGTATACAATATATAAATCAATTGTCTTTGTAAAATAATAATTTATAAAGTTTAAGACATGTATAAATAAATATATTAATAATGATTCTGAAAATGTTTCGCAAAAATTTATTCTTTAAAAAACAACCAAAAAAAAACAAACTAAAAAAAAAATTTTTTTTTTTTTTTTTACACCTCTCAGGAAATAGTGGCACAATTAAAAATAATGCGTAACTTTCTCGTTTTAGAAGCCCGTTTCTTACGTTTCTTTATTGCCCACATTTCGTATATAATTCTATTTATCAAAATATAACATTGTTAATATTTTAGTTTTCCTGATGAATAGTGAATTTTTTACTGTTCATGAAAAGATTATAATACTTATTTTTATAGTTTTTTGTTATCGTAAACTCGTAAACGTCGTATTATTATTATTCTTATAAGCTCCGTTTTAACGCTTCGTTCGTGACGATCTCGTAATGACAATTATATCATATTTTTGATGTTTAAAAAATATCACTTTCTGTTAAATGAATAGTAAATGTTATTAAAAATAGATTTATAAGAGAGTATTTCTCGTCGTAAACTATCTAACGAAAAAACTATCTTTTTCGTTATAAATCGTTTTTTTTTCGATTCTTATCCATTTTGAATCGCATGAGGCCATAATATTTTTATTTTAATGTCAAACCTACTGTATTAATCAAATCAAATCATCCTTTTATTATCCACGGTTGTCATTTATAAAGATTTTGTTTTATTAACTATATAAACCAGAATTTAATACAAAATCATGTTTATACTTAAACAACATGTCAACATATTTATTAATTCCATATTTTTCCCTTCCATGATATATATAACAAATAAGTCATAAGAGAAAGTGTGAAAATTCATAAACATAAGTGATAATTCGTTTTAAACATAATTAAAAATCATAAGTGGTTGACATAGTTTATATAAACATTGTAAACATATAAAAAATGATGAAAGTAAAGACATGAAGGATTTTTAGATAACCTTATTAGAAGAAGTAATATGATGAACCAAAGTATCTAAACCCTTGTTAGATAAAAATACCCAACTTTCCATTTTAAAAACCCTAGTATCCACTTTTTCTTGATTAATACTTGAAAAAGGTAATCCAATGGCTTGGAAAACACCTTAAATATCATAGTAAATGCGATGTTATAAATGTGGTAAAGGTTGAATTAAATTTTGTAAGGATTTGGTTAGAGGGTTTTTGATGCCATGGTAGTAGATACCAAAGAGAGGAGTTTTTGTATGAATTTTGGCTAATGTTTATGCATGTGTGTACTTCCTATCACTATTATGCATGTATAAATGGAAGTCTTGGTCAAAAAGCATGCATTTTCTAGTCAAAAACATATCCCATGGTCTTAAGGAAACTTGTCTTTGGTCTTGGTCTTGGTCTTTGGTCAAAGAGACATGGTATGGCTATGTATAAATGAACTAGGAAAGTACATTGACCAAGACTTGATATTTCTTATATAACCCTTGAAATATAATTGCCCTGAATTCTCTGAAAATAAAATATGATATATGTATGTTTTTTTGTAACTTTTTATGTATGGTATAAAATGTGGGTATTTGTGAAGCTAGAATTATTTTTTTGGTTCCGGAATGCCTGAAACGTATTTATTGCGAAACGTAATTTAATTTACGTAACCCACCAAAATAAAATATAAAAGTTAAATTATACTTTTGAAAAAATATATAATGATGGCTTGACATAAACTTTAATATTTATGTGCCTGTTTACGTTGATTGTTGATATTTTAGTTTACTGCAATTAAACGTATCATTAAAATTAAAAGCGAACGCTTACGAGAAAATAAATAAAATGGTGAATTTTAAATACGTCGAAAAGACCTGAAAAAAACGGAAATTTTACAGTCTCCTCCTTAGAAGAGCCCTTGTCCTCAAGGCTCAAGTTGCGGCACTTGAGAAGGTACGGTTCGGAGAAAAATATGCGATCTTTCTTCCCGAAAAGTTGAAGAATAGGTGTACGAAAATATTATTATTTTTTTTTTATATGAACAATTTGCCCCCAACGTCGGTGAACAGTAACCCCCAACGTAACTCTTCCCCTTTTTATTCAAATTTCTCCTCCATTTCTCAGCAAGACACTTAATCAACACTTACATTTCTCTATAATCCAATCCACAAAAAATGTTGCACATCATCACTAATCTTGCGATGGCGAACCTCGGCGATAGCTACTCGGCATTTACTTGGCCTACTTCCCATACAAAAGGAGTTCAGTATTTGGCAATGGTTTCTAGCGGTTCTCGTCCGTCATTATCCTTGCTGATTGGCTGGATTTATGCATAATTACTAGATAACTAAGTTTGGGGAGGGTCGAAATAAAATGTATTTCCTTTATGTTCTTATGTTAACTTTTATTCTAAGATAATCAATTGATGTATGTGGCAATAATTCTTTTTGTTATTTTTATTTATGCCTTCGATAATTTCTTGCCACGACTTGGTAATTCGTTTGCATTTTTCCCTCTAAATTGATTTAACATAGGTTTTTCAAGATTGTGATGTTGGTTTAATATTTATTGTTGCGACAAGGCTCGCTCCTAGTGGTCTTATTTGTTCCCTTTAGCTAAACGGGTCAGTTGTTATACTTTTTTTTTGATGGACGACTTATATAGTAAGTGGAGTAAGGTCTGCTTAGTTTGCTTATGGTTACTGATTCGATTTTCCAGAAGTAAACGCGATTTAATGAATACTCACTACAAAACTTGATGCAAATAGTAAAATAATTGATTCTTGACAAATGCGGATGCTTATTTTTGTCCAAAATGTGTGAAGTGGATAAATATATATTATAACAAATGAAATATTCAATAAAGTAAACGTGAAATAGCTCATAGGGTGAGAACAACAAAAGATATCAAAATGGTTAAATGGTATTGACATCGAGATGTTTAAATTGATTAGGTCAAAACAAGTATAAAGAATATCCTAAACAAACCGCATAACATTCAAGACAATGAACGTAAAGAATTATTTCAATCAAAAATGAACGTAAAAAGTCGGTTCGCAAGGAGGTTGCTCCACGTGACACCGTATGATGTGACCAAGTTAATTGTCTACTCTAATCAACTGGAAGACTTCAAGAACGAAGGATTTAATCTAAACACGTATGTGATTCAAAATCAACAAGAAGGAGTGTTCCAACTCGGAGTCGAATGGTTAAAGGTAACACGTGAATTTTCAAAACATCCGACTTTCGATATCATCAAAAGGGAAAAAGTAAAGTCACGTAATGGTTGGAGTTGATCGAAAGAGATCAAGAGAATTTTCCCATATGTATATGAATCCATATATAATACCAAGCATTGACGCTCAAAAGGAGTAAAAATGAAAAATCAGGAAGTACAACAAATTAGAATGATCAATAGTTTTAGTATACAATACCGATATAAGGTAAATAGTAACCTTCATGCTTATAGACGGAAAGAAACAGAACTCATAGTCAAGTATTACATACACATTATACATGTAATAGTAGTAGGATGCAAAAAGAGCTTATTAAGTTAACATTGGAGCAAACGCGTGTCGGATATCGGATAAACAAGAGAGACTCTAAATTTTGAAAAAACATGGTCCATAGTCTAGTTTTTGAAAATGACCTAGTTACTCTATGCCTTCAGCTCTGATACCAACTGTAACACTCCCCAAAAAACAGAGACAACTCAGCGGAAAGAGGAACAATGGGGTCTCACTTTACTGAACAAAACAACCAAGTCACGGAAAACGAACCTTAAAATGGACGTTTTAATTAAAGTCATATTATATTTAATAAAAGATCATAGTTTGCAACAAGTGTTTCATTTATAATTATTAGAAAACATTGTCTAAAACGTTTGTCAAATAGTACCAAGTTATTACGCCATCAAAAAATATATATCCGCCGCGACTCGAAAAGCTCCCAATGCTCCTCTAAGCAAAATAGTAACCTGAAAATACAGTTATAAAACGTCAACAATAATGTTGTAGAAATTTCATAGGTTTAAGTAAAAAAATACAATATTGAAATAAATTAAGAATATTTCAGAAGAAAAGTAGCGTTACAACATTAAAAGTGTTATTTACGAATCATACCGAAATTCCAATAGAGATTCATAAATCAAAGAATAATTTAAAAGTGGACCACAAATCGAAGTATTGTGGACTGAGTACAATTCCGAATTCCAAAACAATAATGTAACAAGGAGAAACACATTCAACAATCTAAGTATATATTATTGCACAGAACTCATACACTGAAACCTTAAACTTACTTCAATCAGAGATATGGAATGCCCATAAAATAGGAAGTTTCTGCCAACATCCTGGAAAGTAATATCTCAAAATGTTCAATGCACCTGATCAAACTAGTGACCCAAGGAAAGGTGGGGATTTGACAATCCCTATAGATCTATCCCACAACACTCGCCTCACAAGATCTAATAACACTAAGCACAAACTGACCGTTCTGATAAAAAGGTGACCTAAGTTGGCAGAGACTGTACTTAGCAATAAAGAAATCAGAAATAGCATATACGTTTTTAAAAAACACTTGTGTCCGTATGAAGAAACAATCATGTCTAAAATTCATAGTTTCTCCAAATAAGAATTATCACAGATCTCTAAATCATGTACAAACAAATCGAGCTTTAGTAAAATAAGTCATTTAACGCTTAATGTATTTAGATAATCAATAAGTTTCACTTTGTAAAACAGCATGTAATTCCCCTGCGGTTTATAAATCATTGAAAAGATTGAAATGCGAGACTATAACTCACAAAAGTATTGAAAGGTAATTGTATTGGTAGTAAATATACAATTTTGTAAACGAGCATGTATTCGACCCCCAAACACAATTAAAACAAGTAAAATAGGCTATGAAACTACCTTGAGTGAATGGAAATCAACAAGTATTCACAAATAGAAAATGCGTCACGAAGGAATCCGAAGGCAACCTAATCCAATATAGGTTCGTATAAGTACTAAACACTTTGATTATTTATAGGAACGTAAAGCTCATCAATACTATAGTTCGGCAATCATAAATTAAGATGAGTCTGGTAGTGAACGTATTAGAGCTAAGGACATCTTTAAATCGTAAATCCCACAACTCGTCGAACGCCACCCCGAAGAGGCCTCAATAAATGAAACTACCTATTAATATAGTACTTTGATAACTAATACAACGTATGATTCTATATAGCTACATCACCGTCTACTCGTGTTTGCTAATAATATTTAAATTGCATTTGCTAAATATTATTCGTGTATTTGAACTCGTAAAATCGAATATATAATTCAATTGTCTTTGTAAAATAATATTTATAAAGTTTAAGACATGTATAAATATTATATAAATGATTCTAAAATGTTTCGTAAAAAATTTATTTTAAAAAAAAACGAACCACACTATTCCACCTCAGAAATAATGCACAAAGATGAAAATAATGCGTAACTTTTCTCTCGATTTTAAAGAAAAAAGCCCGTTTCTTACGTTCTTATGCACCACATTATTCGTATTACATCGAGTTATCAAATATAACATTTTAAAAAATTTAGTTTCGAAGAATAGTGATTTTTACTGTTCATATCAATATATAAACTTATTTTTAAAGATTTTTATCGTAAACTCGTAAACGTCGTATTTTATTCGTTATAGCTCCGTTTTTAACGATTCTTTCGAGTACGATCTCGTAATTAAAAGTTATATCATATTTTTGATGTTATCAAAGAATATCACTTTACTGTAATGAATAGAAATTTTATAAAAATAGTGATTAATAAAAGTATATTCTCGTCATAACTCTAAACAAATCTGATCTTATTCGTTATAAATCCGTTTTTTCGAGTTTTTATCAGATTTGGAACGTCATGTAGGCATATTATTTTTATGTATATGTCAAACCTACTGTATGAAGTCGAAATCAAATCACCCTTTTATTATCCAAGTGTGTTCATTTATAAAGAGTTTTTTATTAACTTTATAAACCCAAATTTATACAAAATCATGTTTATACTTAAACAACATGTCAACATATTTATTAATCCATTTTTCCATGATATATATAACAATATGACAATAAAAAAAAGAAAAGTGTGTAAATCACAAAAACCATAAGTGATAATTCGTTTTACATATTAAAAATCCTAAGTGGTGATATAGTTATATAAAACATGTAAACATATAAAAATGATGAAAGTAAGGACATGAAGGTTTTTAGATAACCTTATTATGATGTAAGATGATGAACCAAAGTATCTAAACCCTTGTTTAGATATAAAACTACTTTCCATTTTAAAACCCTACGTTTCACTTTCTTGATTAAAACTTGAACAAGTAAATCCAATGCTTGGAAACAACCACATAGAATATCTTAGATGGATTTGTAAAAATGTGTATAGGTTGTAAAAAAATTTTGTATGGATTGGGTTAGATGGTGTTTTGATGCCATGGGTAGAGAGAGCAAGAGAGGGTTTTTGTTGAATTTTGGCTAAGTGTTTATGCATGTGAGTACTCCTATCTCTAGTATGCATGTATATATGGAAGTCTTGGTCAAAAAGCATGCATTTTCTAGTCAAAAACATATCCCATGGTCTTAAGGAAACTTGTCTTTGGTCTTGGTCTTGGTCTTGGTCTTTGGTCAAAGAGACATGGTATGGCTATGTATAAATGAACTAGGGAAGTACATTGACCAAGACTTGATATTTCTTATATAACCTTGAATAAATTGCCCTAATTTCGGCAATAATATGATATATGTGATGTATTTTTGTATACTTTATGTATAGGGAATAAAAGATAGGTTATGTTGTTTATTGAAGCGTACAATAATTTTTGTGGGATCCGGATATCGCCTAAACGTATTTATTTGCGAAACGTATTTTTAATTTAACTAAACCAACAAAAATAAAATATAAAAGTTAATTATTACTTTTGAAAAAAATTAAATGATGGCTGACATAAACATTAATTTTGTTTGGTGCTGTTTTACGTTGAATGTTGATTTTAGTTTACCCGCAATAACGTATCGATTAAAAATAAAACGAACGCGTAAGAGAAAAAAAATAAATGTTGAATTTTAATAAGCTCGAAAATGACCTGAAAGTAAAAAAAAAAAATACACGGAAATGTTACAACAAACTCTCTAGACAACCCTAATTCGCTGCACTAGTACTAACCTTCATATCCTTCTCTGTCCCACCATATCTTCCTAAGCCTAACCAGGCCTTCATCGCTAACATACACAAACTCGAATGATTTTCCCCTTTCTCCCCATCTCTGCAAATGAGACGCTGCATAAACCTCAACGTATTCAACCTCAACTCCTTAAACGCAACACTTTCCTCAACTTTTTCACATTACGGAAAATACATCCTCCCATTCTACTTATTTACACGCAAAATAAAAAATCTCATAACCAAAATTAATCACTAAAACTAGCTACAATACGAACGGTCACATCGCTGTGCAAAGGACAATCTGTTACTCGGTTTACAATATTTGAGCTATGCTAAGGGACATTTCATCAAACACCTTTCATGCACAACCTAAATCAACTCAAGAATACATAAATACCTGAAACTGACGATCGTATGAGTTAGATGTACGGATTTGAGAGATCTCTGATTCAATTCGAGCTGAGTCTATCGATTAAAATTACAAAACCAACCCAGGTAAACATTGTAATATAAATCAGAACCAAAAAACAACTCAGTAAGGTTATAATACAAAGAAGCATAAGACTATCTTCACAAAAAGTCAATAGTAATAATGGGACATAAAGTCTTAAAACTTATATTGTAATTCTGTATATAACTAGCTAACCCGTTAGGTGTAGTCTATTTTTTTCTCTTTTCACACTGTATATTAAACAATTAACCTCATGTCATTGTAAACAATCCCATCAAAATCAATACAAAAGCACTTTTCAATCATATTGGTATCCAGAGCACAAAGTCGTCTTTATCAACAAACCCTAATTGCTTGCTTAAGAATAGTGATCTTGATTCGATTATCAACATGATGTCTTGATTAGAATCAAAGGTGACGATATAACACTTTTTGATTATACCTATAGTACTGTAATCGATTATTGAAGCATTCTTGAATCAAATCGGTTATTTTAGCAGTTATTTCTTATATTTTCAAGCTTTTGCTGACGTCATCAATGGTGAATCCATCATCTTCAACCTTTCCTCTACTTAATTCACAAAACACACTTAATCAGAACCAATTAAATATGAACATCAATGATCCCCTGTATATTGCTAGTTCTGATCATCCAGGCATGATCTTAACTAATACTCCTTTCAATGGCAGTAATTTCCATGGATGGAGTAGAAACATTAAGATGGCTTTGGGGGCAAAACTAAAGTTAGGATTCATTGATGGATCTTGTATTAAGCCAGCAAGTGATCATGATGATTTGCAAATATGGATAAGATGTGATTACATGGTAACATGTTGGATCTTGAATTTATGGTACTGAATTATCATATGCCTTTTACTGAATTCACAGTCATGCTTGTGAAATTATGGAAAGAAATTAGGATAGATATGGCAAGTATTGGTCCATTGCTTTATCAGTTAGAAAGAGAATTAAGCAAGATTTCTCAAGGTAATCTCTCAGTTGCTTCTTATTTCAATAAGCTTAAAAATGTTGGGATGAGTTGCACAATATTAATGGAATGCCTACTTGTAATTGTGGGAAAATGAGGGAATGCACAGATTTGTTACATGAGATGTTTTGCCCTAAGCATAGAATTCTAAGCTCATCAATATTTAATGAAATTTAATGATAGAATGAATCACTTAGAGTCAGATTCTTTGCTATGGATCCCTCCCCAACTGTTAACAAAGCCTATTTAAATTGGTTCAGCAAGTAAAGCAAAAACAAGTGACTAAACATGTTTTGAACCAACAGCATTTTTTGCTAACATGAAACAACAAGAATAATAGTAATGGAAAGAAGGAAAATATTTAAGGGAAACAGGAATGAGGTTAAAGGAGAAACCAAGAATGAGATTTCTTTCAAGAAAATATGTACTAATTGTGGTCAAGAGGGTCATTTGTTTGAGCAATGCTTTGAGAGGTTGGGGTATCCTAATTGGTACAAAGGGAAGAAAGCTAAGAAGAACAACCGGCTAGCTGCACATGTTAATTCTGGATTTGATGAGCATTTTAGTGGAGAAACTCCTTTTGATATGGGATATGAGAATGAAGTTGGTTTGGGTCAAAATGGGCATGTGGATCAAAAATTGGTGGCTGCTGTTTGTCAGGAAATGATGAAAATGTTCAGAGGTAGAGCTTCTTCAAAGGAGAAAAGAGGTGCAAGTTCCTCACATGCAGGTATTCTGTCTTGTTTCACTGCATCTTTTGCCCTGTTTTGTCATCCTGACATGGACTTATTGCTGGATTGGATTAGTGATTCAGGGGCCTCAGACCACATGTCCCCACACCTAAATCTATTCATCACCACTAAACATCTTAAAAAGCCTATAATAGTGCATTTGCCTGATGGAACATCTAAAACTATGACCATTGTTGGTCAAGTTCAGCTCACTCCTTCTTTAATCCTCACAGATGTTTTTTATGTACCAGACTTTCAGCTAAATTTACTTTCAGTTGATAAGCTAATTAAGACAAGACAGCTTGCAGCTTGTTTTTATCCCAATGATTTTGTGTTTCGGGACCTAACAACTAACCAAATTGTGGCTGTTGGAAAGGGATATAAGAATCTATACATCTGCAAACCCACCCTTGATCAAGCAACTTTTGATGCTCAGGTTTCTACTTTCTGCAAAACCTACCAAAATATCATTCCTGTTCATTGTTTCAATAAAAATGCTTTTAGCAATTCCGTGTCTAAGCATTCTGTAGATATTAAAACCTTTCATGAGAGATTGGCTCATACTTCTGTATCCAAACTTGTTCATATACCTCAATACAAACATCTAGATGTGTCCTCTTTTTCCTGTGAATGTTGTTTGTTATCTAAACATCATAGATTGCCATTTCAAAGAAGCAATTCTATTGCTAAAAATCCTTTTGATTTAATCCATGTGGACTTATGGGGCCCCTTTAAGCACCCTGCATAAAATGGAGCTCATTACTTTTACACCGTTGTGGATGATCACACAAGAGCTACTTGGACTTATTTGGTTCATTCTAAGACTCAAGTTTATGATCTGTTAGTCTCCTTTTTGGCTTATGTCACAAATCATTTTAAGGCTAGTGTGAAGATAATCAGGTTAGATAATGGTATAGAGATAGTCAATGCTGCTTGTAATTCACTTTTTATGTCCAAGTATATTTTACATAAGAGGTTTATGGCTTATACACCACAGCAGAATGGAGTTGTAGAAAGAAAGCATAGACATCTCTTGGATACTGCTAGAGCTATTAGATTACATGTTAAGTTGCCAATTAAGTTTTGGGGAGATTGTGTTTTGGCAGCTACTTACTTGATCAATAAAATGCCAATGGAAATTTTGGAATGGAAGTCTCTTTATGAGAAACTATTTGGTCAACCACCAGTGTATGATTATTTAAGGGTCATAGGGTGTTTGTGTTATGCAGCAGTTACTATTCCTCAAAAGGATAAATTTGATAATAAGGGGATCAAGTGTGTATTACTGGGATATCCTATGAATCAGAAAGGTTATAGGCTGTATAATCTACAAACACAAGAAGTTTTTACTAGCAGGGATGATGTTTTTAAGGAGGATGTCTTTCCTTTCAAAGATTATAAGAAACCTGAAGGATTCTTGTTTGTTCATGACTTTCCATCCTTTGGAGATGAATTTTACCCTGAAACTACTCAAACACCTCTTCCTCTTGATCCAACTATTGTTATCCCAAACACCCCTATTCCTTCAGAACCTGATAATGAGAATTTTGGTAATGAGAATTCTGATTCATCTACTAATTCAATACTACAAAATGTCAATCCTCTTCCCCCTGAACCAACTAGGAGATCAACAAGACAATCTACAAGACCTGCTTGGCTGAAGGATTTTGTGGCTCCTACTGGCACCAAGTCTAGTCCTCATTATCCTCTCTTTGCTTCAACAGATTTTCCTGGTATTCCACAACAACACATTGCTTTCTTAGCAAATGTTTTTTGCCTCAACCATGAACCAACTATGTATCCTAAAAAGCTATACAACATCCTGGTTGGATAGAAGCAATGAACAAAGAACTTGAGGCTTTGAAGAAAAACAATACATGGACTCTCACTGAATTGCCTTTACGACATAAGGCTATTACATCTAAGTGGGTATATAAGACAAAGTTTAAGACTACAGGCATCATTGAAAGACTGAAAGCAAGGTTGGTTGTAAGAGGTTTCAATCAAAAGGAGGGACTTGATTACAAACATACTTTTTACCCCTGTTTCTAACTTGCTACTGACAGAGTTTTGATTGCAATTGCCAACAGCAAACAATGGCCTTACACCAACTGAAATCATATGCCTTTCTTCATGAAAAATATTGATGAAGAGAATATACAAGCTTCCTCCAGAAGAGGTATACCAGAAGCCAAATCAGGCAGATTTCAGCTTAATAGATCATTATATGCCTTAAAACAAGCACTCTAGACAATGAATCAAGAGTGACAAATTTTTGGTTGAAAAAGGTTATGAGCAATCAAAACAAGATTATTCTTTGTTTGTCAAAGTTAAAGGGAACTCATTTACAGCTGCTTTGGTATATGTAGATGATGTTTTAATCACAGGCAATACTCCAACAGAGATTGATACCCTCAAGAAAAGCCTTGATGACAAATTCACTATTAAGGATCTTGGTTTAGCAAAATATTTTCTAGGAATTGAGATTTGTCATACTTCTACTAGGTACACCTCTCAATCAAAGAAAAAAACAATCTTAGACCCTCCTTACAGATCTTGGTATAACTGGCAACTAATCCTAATCCCTTCTCTTCTGCCTACTAACCTTAAGGTTTTTTTTTTTTTTTGTTTCTTCAATGGATAAAGAGTGCCTATTTTCTATCCCAAATGCTTATATGGAGATTAGTTGGATATACTTAACTTACAAAGACTGCCAGACATTTCTTATGTTGTCCAACACCTTAGTCAGTTTGTTTCCTCTCCTAAAGATGTTCATCTCCAGGCTGCAATTCACCTTTTAAAGTATCTCAAAGGCACTGCTTCTAAAGGCTTTTTTTATCCCATTCAACCTCATTTGCAAGTTACTGGTTTCGCTGATGCTGATTGGGCTTCCTGCTTAATGACAAGGAAATCACTTACAGGTTATTGCATATTTCTTGGCCACTCTTTGGTATCCTAGAAGACTAAGAAACAAGCTACAGTGAGCAGGTCTTCCACTGAGGCAGAGTACAGGAGCATGGCAACAACTACATGTGAACTATTATGGCTATCTTTTCTTCTCAAAGATCTTCACATACCAGTCAAATTACCAATTACCTTATTTTGTGACAACAAGTCTGCACAACAAATTGCTGCTAATCCTTGTTTTCATGAAAGAACCAAACATATGGACATAGATACTCATTTCACAAGAGAAAAGGTGCAGGATGGTTTTCTTCAAACTGCTTTTATACCATCTCATCTACAATTCGCTGACATAATGACCAAGGCTCTTAACAGTGTTCAACATTCATTTTTGGCTGCCAAGTTGGGTGTTACTACAGGATCCAACTGAGGGAGTAAGAAGCATAAGGACTAGTTCTTACCAAGACTATATAAAAAGGGACTAGTCTAAATACATATTTGTATTTCTATTATAGAACTAGCCTTTAGGTATTATTTTCCTTTCCCACTCTTTAATAAATAGAACCGATAAAACACTTGACATATAAACAATTCATTCAAAATCAATACAAATCACTTCCTCATATAACCTCAAAACCGATAAAAAACGAATGTGCAAAATCAAAAAAAGAGACCGTTAGTGATTGCGGAATCGAGACGTTAGGTATACGTTTGCATAACATGAAATAAATTGGTGGTTACCGATGGTGATTCCCATGGTAAAAGAAATGGAAGAATTGTGGTTAGTGTATGGTGATACGCCATGGATGAAAGAGATGATGAACTGGTGGTTTAGTTGGATACTGATAGAAGTGTGTTAGACGAGGGATAAAATATATCAATGAATGTAAATAATAAAAAGTTATAATTTACTTCCACTTAAAGAGAGGTGATGTTTTGTTAAGTATTCACCAAGGCAATAATATAAATAAGTTAGCTCACGAAGATAAATGTGTGAATTTTTATTTTCACAATTATAAGTGTGAAGTTTTTTATGATATCAAGCTTATTAGTGCGAATAATGTTTGCGCACTTTTAAGTGTGAATATCTTAGAAATAAAAGTTCACGGTTTATAAAGTGTGAAGAAAAAAGCGTGAATAAGTGCCCAATTTGTTTTAGTGACATATATTTTCGTTTTTTACCACACAAAAAAACTTACAATGATAATCTATGGTACATTGAAAACAAATTGCGTATTAAACTTAATAATTCTAAGCCAAACTACGTTTCCATCAAGAATGTTGAAGAGTCCCGTAAAAACCAAAGTATATGCCAAGAACCATCGGATGGAACCAACAATGATACTCTACTAGCTGGTCCTTATCACCCTTCGGCTACATGGTCTTGTTGGATCAACCACTGCACATATGGGTTTCTGTCTTATTAGGAATCAATAATACAGAGGTACTGGCCTGTAGAACAGATCATGTTCAAGTAAGCTTGTGTTGTTTTGAATCTCAGTGCTCTACATAAACACAATCTTGATGCAAATGTTGTTTTGTGCCTTTTGGCGACCCAAGATTTGTTTAATTCGAGCAATGGTTAACATGGCCTGGCGTGGGG